>LQNS02278187.1:6610593-6623217 GCA_001587735.2 Parhyale hawaiensis
TGTGGTTAGCCCTGTCAAACGTCGCCCTAAAGTCCAACTGGACAAGGCGTGCATCCGTCCTACAATCCAGTGCAGACTGTAAATGGTGTGACACCGACAACAGAGCGTCACAACAACCCAAGCCAGTTCTGTACGCAAACTGACCAGCAGGCAGCAACCCCGTAACCTCAGGGAAACGACCAAGTTTGCCAGCTTAGGCTATAGGCAAAGACACTAACGAACCAACGCATCATCAACGAAATAGGATACTTTGAGACTTTTGACATTTCCAAAATTGCTGCAATTTTCATGCAATTTTGTTTATAACTTTTTGGGTTATATTACTAACAAAGATATTACAAATATAGAGACAACGGACTAACAGTAGATCGCCAAAATTTCGTTAGCTGCTCTTCGTAACATTTCCAACATTTTCCGAAAATTTCATGAAGATCCGTTCATAACTGTTTGAATTACATATGTTAAAAACTAGAGGTAGACAAACAAATGGTTAAACGGATCTTCACCGAAAGTTACTCATCGGTTCCTCCCAACATATCTCACATTTCCGGTAAATTTCCTGACGATCCGTTGCGCAGCTTTTGAATTATCTTGGTGACAGACAAACTCCGACGACTCTATAACTTCCTTGGTAGAGGTGGCAAGCTGTCGTGAGACACAGATAATCAACCCGCGGGCCAATACGAGTAACTCAAACAGTTGAGTTATATGTACGATAAAAAAAAGTAGAGAAACAAATGGTTGATCGGACCTTCACAAAAGTAGATTATGTAGTTACCCATCTGTTCCACCGCACATTGCTACGTAAGCTGACAATCCATGTAAGTTTCGATAAGATCCGCCTATAACTTTTGAGGGATCTTGGAGACAGATACTGGTAGACAAACAGTTAAACCAATAGACAGATAAACAGGCTGACAGACAAACAACCAGACAAAAAACAAACAAGCAAACAACTCGACAAAAGCATAACCTCCTAGGCGGTGGTAATCAAATGAAGAGGAACTCCTAAAACGCTGCCAGAAATATCTCCATATCAACGAGACAAGTTCTGGAGCAGGGTGAGCCAACTACTCGTATTTCTCAAAAAGTTATGAACGGATCTTCTTAAAATTTGTAGGGATTGTCAAACATGTTAGAAAAGACGCATATGACCAAATTTTGCTGATGGTCGGTTTGTCCGTTTGTGTTTAGACTAGTGTTTGTGAGAATGGGATTCAATCATTTATGGACGGATTTAAAAAAAAAAAATTACAGAAGTTGTCATTCCTGGCAAGGGGCACTAATGACTAAATTTTGGTGATGATTGATAAAGAAGAAATTTTAATTTCAGCACCAATATGAGTTTTTCGTCAACATTGCCTTACTTGTTGGAGTTTTGCGCTCTCTGAGTGCACTAGTTATTATTAAAGCTAGGTACTCGCCCGGGCCTCCACGGGCAGGTAATGACACCCAAATGAAGCGATAGGCAACATCATGAAGCCCGGAACTAGGCTAAGAGAGAGATCCATCGAAAAGCCACCAACAGCTGAGTTGAACGACTGCAGATCCACACGGCTATATGCAAATCCTGGCAACCCATTCCAGGTCAATACCGACCATGGTAGAAAACACGGACCGAACTGATGAGCTCAGCACCGAATAGTCTCTCAGGGGTGTATTTCTCCCAAAGACCTTTAGGGCAGGGACAGAAGAATACAGCCCATGTATAGGGCGGTGCACCCTGTCTGTGCGTTACAGGATGACCCGTGCAAGGGACAGAAAAATGCAGCCAATGTTAATGTATAGGGTTGTGTACCCTGCCTCTGCGCCGCAGTTTGGCCCTTGCAACTCCCTTGCGTGTCCGGCCCACAACCTGCAGACACACCGCCGCTTGCTTCGCTTGGGACAACACTTTTTTTTCCAGTGTCGGTGTCCCAGCGACACAGTGGGCTCGTATCTTCTGTGCCGTACAGAAGCCTTTCATCAATTCGTGTCCATTGTCCTTGTTAATTCGCCTGTGATCTGCGTTTCGTGGTCACGCAGCTGTTCGCTGTCGTCCTTTAGCGTCTCTCTCCTAATCGATATAATGATTTAATTTCTTGAGCCTTTGTTTGCATTTGATGTAATATGAATTAGTGTGGACGGTGTGGCTATACATTTATTGCCAAGGCTTTTCTGCCTGTTTCCCTGTACATTTGTGCTGGTGCGCCTCTGCGGCAAAGTTTAATGTTAGATTTTATACAAGCGCATTGGAACGTATTTGAGGCAGATTTTATTTTATACGAGATCAGAGAAATGATTGAACTAACGGGAGTTAGTGAGATACCTATTTTTATACTGGATCTAAACTGCATGCCAATGATTGAAACGGTGTGCTTGCCTTAAGTTCGGGACTTGCCTACGTTACCACAGATATTGACACCGGATTTCGTTAGTTTCGTGCTGCTAAACACCAAGTCCAGCCTTTATCTTTACTTAGGCTCGCATATCGTATTATTTTGCGGTAAAATAGGCTACCGTAAATACCTATTAGACAGTAAATTCTCAGGTTACGTAGAAATCTGTACGTGTCGTCAAAAACATTTGGTTTGTTACACAAGGAAATGTTTGTGACTACAATAAGTCTAATACGCATTACCTCCGATGGCGTTTTGGCCTGGGAAATTAAAATGTTTGCCTGAATATTCTTTGTATCTATAAGACTTCAGCTACTTCGTAACTTTTCGGTCTTGGGTAGAAAACTGCAGCGCATCAATGGTGGGCTCGGCGACATGATAGTTATTGATGTTTCTAGTAGCTAGCTTCGTAATTCGGCTGTAGTCCTACTTGGATTGTAAGCGTAATTGTGTGCCCTGTGCCGTACAACCGTGTGGACGTACTGCATCAAACGTTCCGTTTGTTGAGCCCCTTCAGGTTGGCTCACCGAAGATATCGGACTTATTTCCTAACGTTCATTGTCTTTGATATTAGTCAAAACTAAGTTGAGCACGAAGAAAGATAAAAGATAAAATTTTCATGTGTCGTTGCAGCTTCGCATAATATGAGCATCAAAGCTGTGTAACTGCCGCTCTCACGAAACTAAATTGCTTATTTTTTTTTTACTGCAGGCAGATGATGAGTTGCTCCGGGTGATGCTGAGCCCCGGCAGTGAGCATGGCTCCCCTTTGCCTTCCTGTCTCCCCATCCTGCAGTCTTCCCATCCGTTTCTCAACCTGCCTTCGTCCCGCGCCGCGGCGCCGAGCGCCGGAGACACTTCGGACGGCGCCTCCATAGCTGACGCTGCGGCCAACAGGGTCCTGTCAACCATCATATCCTCCAATGGACCAGATGACCAGTACTCCAGTATTGAAGTGGACTCACCTTCTCCTAAAGGAGGTCGGTACAGCCCCTTGGTTATCAACGAAGGGTGTTCCATGGGCCAACCATACGGTGATACCCTCACTTCCGCATCTAGAGGTCACGTTCCCGCCAATACCAGTGACTCACCGACCCCTTCTTCTGTTGCGAGGCACCTCTCTCGCTCGTCATCGCTGCCGACGGAACGGCACCCCAAGACTCCCGGTATTAAGTCGTCGACTGGGATTGCAATTGCCGAAGTAGTCGTCAGTGTAGACCCAGCATCGGTTGCTGTGCCCGCTAGTTCCAGTAGCTTGTCCCTAGGTGACGGTGTCTTCTTATCGGTAGCCCCCGATAAACTTACCTCCCAAAAGAAAGCGGACGACAGAAGTCACGATTGCAGGAGTGATAAGGAACAAGTTGGGAACGAACGTCTGTTCTTGACCAGAGACCAGTTTCCGTTGCCTTCATGTGACGCAGGTACAGACTTCGACTCGCTGTCCAGTGCTAAAAACTCCTCGTTGCTTAAGCCTGGGCCTACACTATTCAAGTCCAGTTCGGCTTCTCTCTCTGTTCTTCGAAGTCGTGACGGTGCTGTCAAGTCCGTGTCTCCTTCCTGTGCCAGGCGCAGTGGCATAAGTGAATCACCAAGCGATAGTTATCGCGGTGCGAAAAAATCGTGCGATTCTGGCTCGCGTTCTAGTTCCGCTCTGCGCAAGAAAGCAGCGGCTGATGATGACAATGCCAGCGACATGTCCAAGGACGATGCTGCTTCTGAGAGTGGTGAGTAGCCGATTTAGTTGACATGTAAAATTAATTATAATTCTTGCTTGTTTCCTCCTCGCAAAAAATCAATGATAGCAATAGCTACTAATTATAATAATAGCATCACGAGTAACTTTTTATGAACAAAATAGGCCTACTGTTTAGCTGTGTGATGTATGTATTTAGTCAATCATTGTGATGTTATAGATTGGTCTTCAATGTTTGTGTGATATTGCTCACTGTAGGTATGTCTCAGCGAGTCAACATCGTGGCAACAGCAGGTAAGAGCTGTTTATTTTTATTTGCGCTGTCATATTTATAGAAAAAATTATAGACACCTCGACACGATTGATACAGCAGCTGGCCGCTTCTTGTATTTCATCATAAAATTATTTGGTTTTCGTTTTGTACTGACTAGCTGCAAGACATCGCTCTCTCTTGGACGGTATTGCGCTACATTTCAAGCATTAATGACGTGAGTTGGTGGATGACCTACTATTTTTTACTGTTATATTGATATTTTCGAAAATAGGCCTAGCTGTCCTTTGCTATATCTGCTTATAGATTTGCGTTAGTCCGCTTCAACGCAGCTCATGAATTTCTATGCATCACTGAAGAAACTTCCGTCCTTTTCGCGTCGTTGAATATATATTTTATGCACTGCTTCGTAGTTTCACATTTGATGCTCGTTGCTCGTCTAATCAATTTCTCGCCGTGAAGTCCACTTTTTACGCAAAGATTGCAGGGTCCGCCCATCGAGATATGGAGAGGTGCCGTACTAAGTGGACCTCATTCGTTAGTTACGTTAGCCTAAATTGGGCCTTTAAGTCGTCTTTCTTCCGCGTCCATTTGGTGTCTCCATTTTTATTCTTTCTCATGATGCGTTTGCTCTCAGTTTCCTCTTCTTTCCCCCACTCGTTGATCTGCGGTGGGTTTACGTCTCCTATGAAATACTATGTCTCTTCCTCTGGACAAGCACCGCTTTGTGTCTAGAGAGGATTAAGCTAACGTTTTCGTCGCAAAGATTTCATATTCCAGTTGCACAGTATAAAGGGCCGGCGCAGCCATGTGGAGAAATGCCTTGTATCTCTGTTGGTATGGGCCTACAAAATAATTGTTGAGTGTTACTGACGAAGCGACCGCAGCTATTCACATGTAGATATCTCCGTATTTTCTTATATAGCCTAATTTTTATGTTTCAACCTCAAAAAACTCACCAATATGCATAGCGTTCGTCATTATTATTTTTTTTTATCCCAGCTGCAGTTCAAAAGGGTGTCCGTGTTGTTCATTTTGTTAATTACTGCGTATAAATTGCGTCCGACTGAGGCCTTTGATCCCTTCTCGTCCCGTATTATTTGTCTTCATTGGGAGCTCGTATAGCAATATTGGGTGACCTCTGATGGGCCGCCGAGCCGCATCGGATGTGCACTGAGGTCATTAATTGCTCACGCAATAAAATGAGGTAACAGTTAACTGCCCGTGTGAGTTATTGCTTCCATAACTATTGCGATTGAAGACCATTTTTATCGATTTTATGGCTGAATGGGTAGCGAGAGGAAGCATCATTTTATAATCGCCGGGAACCGTGCAGCGACTTAGGCTTCGTCCGTCAGTGCCTTGAGCGCATTAGCAACCTTGTTATTCGGATAACCCTTACTCGAACCGATATATCCAGAATGCATCTTAAAATGGCTAATTTATGTACAAAGATTACGGAGTAAGAATGTGCAAGGTCCACGTTACAGTGTCTTACTCTGGTTCGTGGTAGCTATTCCTAAGAGTTCGACCGACTTGGACTTGGTCATCTTAACGTAGGTAGTTAGAATGTGACAAACTGTTGACGCAGGCCAACTAGGCAATAACTGCTAAAACTACACTCACGGATCACTTTGAAGAAAAAGTGTTTTTTTTTTCCATTTGTAATACTGTTAACGGTAAGACTGGTCACGAAGTGCGATATGACCACTGCACAAGATGGGTTACGTGAATAACGCCACTTGGACCTCGTTCGAAGAACTTCACAGGTAGGCTACCTACAGGTATCAGGCAGTGACATTTTGCGTAATTTTTACCCTCCAGGCTTTGATTTACCTGATTTATGATATATACAACATTATTAATTTGACTTGCGAAGTCGGCTATCGTAGCGTGACTCCGACTCTTCCCAAGATCCTCCGACTCTGCAACCCGACACAAATTACCTATTTATTTCCCTTTGGGACCATTCGCCTGCACGAAATTCTTCTACGATTTTGCCATTTCCTGCAAGTTGGTAGTACTAATTCAAGGATTGGAATTAATTTGAGTTATGAGGCACTGCCACATTCTCGTTCGTTCGAAAAGTAATCCTTATTGGTCAGTGGGTGTGCGTATCGTAGTTTTTATCATTTTTTTGTTGATGAATTGAGAGTCGGTGACCGATAATTACCATCTCTATTGAATTGAGTTCGATTTTCGCTTCTGTTGCCTCCGATAATGAGGTTATGTGTTTGTTAGAGTTTATTTGTCTGTAACCAAGCCTAACTCTGATAGTTATGGACGGATCTTCATCAAATGTACTGGGATTGTTTGGAGCAACAGATGATTAACGTTTGGCGAAGATCCGTTTAACCGTTTGTTTGTCTACCGGGTGTTTCTTCGTAACATAACTGAAAAAGTTATGGACATTTTCGTGAAATCCGCTCGAGCAAATGGCCAAATTTTTCGTTTTGTCCTTGGAGTCCGTTTGCTCGTCTCTGTTTTGATGTTTGTCAGTAACATAACCCAAAAGCTTGTGAATGAATCATGCCTCTGTAGGAATTGTTAGAAATGGTAAAAGGAATAAATGACTAACTTTTGGTTATGATTTGTTTGTCCGTTTGTGTATTTGACAGTGCATTTGTCTTATTGTTTATCAGAACATAACTCAAAAAGTTATTCACGGTTCTATAAGAAAATTACAGGAACTATTAGATTTGTTAAGAGGCACAAATGAGCAATTTTTTTTTGCGACGATCAAATAGAATTCCTGGTTTTGAGACAAATTTAATTTTTCCGTTAACAATGCGATGCTTGGCGGAAGTATGCGCTCTCAGGGTGCTCTCCAATTTTAAATCTATTTTGTCTTGCCTTCTGCGCCCCAACCGCCCGTTTGCTGCTGGACACCGCGTTTCTATGAGCAAATTTTGCTTTAGGTAATTGCCGGAAATTCTTAATAGGTACTTAATGAAGTCTTCCGACGCAAGTTATTCTTAGCCAAAAAGATAACGACCCTGTCGCGCCTGCTGCACCAGTTTGTGTTTACAAATAGTGCTGTTTCTACGAAAAGTGAAATTTAGTTCAAGCACACAGGATTTAAAGCTGAAGTTTCCATAATATAAGTAGTATAGTATATATAGCACTGGATTCTCGAGAGTGAAGGTCAGTTTTATGTTGACGTCACGAAAATTTTCGTTGCACCAAACAACACCTAAGTTCAGCGAGTTGGGCGTTAAAAACACACTTTCGTTATCACTGCTTCCAGGACCCTCTCTGTTCTTCTTCACGTGTGTCACCGTCGGCACCAATTGTCTCTTACTCGTGCTAGCCTCTTACTTTCGTTGTTTTCGGATTATTGGTTAATGTTTATCACCTGTGAACAAAGTGAGAGAGGTGTTAATGTTTTCGTTGAAGATTTAAGTATATATATTTGTATATATGTATGTCTGTCTGTCCACTCAATAAGTGTTCGAAGGAGTTGAGCAATGTTCATGAGTTTTTGCAGGGAGTCTGGTGGGTTGCTCTCGATGTGATCCATACCAAAAAACTGGGAATAGCTCGTCTTAAATATGACGGCGATGATATTTGTTCTCCACCCATAAACAGGTAGAAAGAGTTAAGCTAGGTTCATGATTTTTTGCAGGGAGTCCGGTGGGCTGTCCTAGATGTCACCCATGCAAAAAAGAAAGAAAATAGGATTAGCTGGCCATAAAAAATGACGGCAATTAAATTTACTTTTTACCTATAAACAGGTAGAAGGAGTTGAGAGCTATGTTAATGATTTTTTTGTGGTGAGTCTGGTGGGCTGTCCTCGATATGACCCATACCAGAAAACTAGGATTACCTGGCCATCAAAGATGACGGCGATGAAATTTGCTCCCACCGCGGGTGATGGTCGTACGCCACGAGGCGTTCTAGTTAGACTGCATGTGTTATTAGTACCTATGTCACTCATGCACGCTCTACCGTATTGTAATACCGTAATATTAAACAAAGCAATCGGTTGCAGAATTGAACTGTACAAGGTCTGGCTCCGATTGCTGGAATCATCTGGTGGCCGACTCAGGTTTTGTGTATTCAAATGCCTCAGAGACTGCAACTAGAGCACTCTGAGAACGCATACCTCCGCCAAGAAAATAAATTTTAACGACAAATTTGAATTGGTCCTAAAAATGGAATTTATCATCACCAGAATTTGGACATTTGTGCCTCTTGCCAGCAGTGACAGCTTTTGTAGTTCTCTCTCATCCAGTTCTGTCGGTAACTGTTTGAGTTGCCGTATGCCTGTGCAAACATTTTGACAGACATCAGTCGAACACGCAAATCGACAACTTAACCAATCTTCACAAAAATTTGGTCGTTTCTGTTTTTTAATATATCTAACAATTCCTACGAATTGTATGCATAGCCTTTCATAACTGTTTGCGTTATACTACTGACAGACATTTTTATAACCATTACTCAAACTCACGAACAAACGAATGGATCATTACCAAAATTTTGTCATTTATATCTTTCAACGTTTCTAACAATTCCTACAAATTTCATAAAGATCTGTGGGTTACTTTTTCAGTTATGTTTCTGACAAACATGAAAACTCACAAATAAACGAACAGAGAAAACCACACACAATTCGGTCATTTGCTCCTAGTATTACCCCAACAATTTCTGAAAATTTCATAACGATCGATCCGTAACTTTTTGAGTTATGCTACCAAGAAAAAAAAAGAGGTAGACGCACAAACGGTTGAATAGATCTTCACCAAAAATTGATCATCTGTTCCTTTGAACATCCCGAACAATCCCTGTAGGTTTCGTCAAGATCCATCCTTATCATTTTAGGTTATCTTGGTTACAGACAAAGAGACAGACAAGCTCTACAAAAACGCAACTTTCGTGGCGGATGTAATAAGAGACCTATACAGTATATAGTATTATGGAAAACCGGGACTGCAGAGTCGGAGTCAAACATTTTTGGGTCTGTGACCAGGAGTCGGGTTTGGTTTTTCGATTGAACAACCATGACGACAAATAATAATGAAAGTGTGTATTCATATCGATGGGAACGTGTGCCCAGAGTGACCCACCTCCACCCCTCCCCCTCCTATCTCCCAAATCACCCCCACCCCCGCGTGTTGCCGAGAGCCCTCGATCACACATAACCCTATTCAAATGTTAGGTCGTAAAGCCTGTCTGTCGGGTCGTCTAGTCGACGACGACCCCTCAGCCTGCGCACAAGGCGTGGTGTAACACTGGGAGATGACGTAGGTAACGGAAGGCTGCGCGCACATGGCGAGGACAAGTTAAACGAATGTACGCGAAAGAGAAAAAACGGTTGCATCTTTTGCTATCGAATTCTCGTCTTAGCTCTACGAAAATGAATTTGTTTCTATCCTTGCCTGTTGACAACCTTCAAAACATTTTGTCACAAAGTGTTCGTCTTTATTGTACAGGCATTAATGTAGGTATATCTTGTAGTGTTACGGAATTATAGACTTCATTCTTATCATGTAAGAGGTTAGACCATTCCGTCATGTTCTACTGTCACTTAAATTTGGATGTCTTTGCTATATGTACATGGGCAGTGCGTATACTCCGGATTTCCCGACTTTTCCAGTACTAGGCCCTTAATAGTAGTGTCAAGCCTACCACGGCCCTCACCGTATAAAGCCTTCTCGCAATGCCCCAGTTTCCAATAACGTAGTTATATTTTCCTCCGCCAAGGAGGTTATGTTTTCGTCGGCTTTGTCTGTCTCTCACCCAAGATACATCAAAAAGTTATGGACGGATTTCGATGAAATTTACAAGGATTGTTAGGCATGTTAGGAGGAACAGATGATTAACTTTGGGTGAAGATCCGTCCCTCCGTTTGTTTGTCTGCCTCATTTTTCTCAATGCCATAACTCAAAAAGATAGGGACGGATTTTGATGAAATTTACATGAGTTGTTAGGTATATTAGGAAGAATAAATGACCATATTTTGGGAGTGATCTGTTTGTTCTTTTTTTAATTTTATGCTTGTTAGCGCAATAACTCAAAAATTCTGGATGGATCTTTATGAAATTTATAGGAGTTGTTAGTAATGTTAAAAGACATAAATGACTAAATTTTGGTGCAGATCGGTTTGTTCGTTTGTATGTTTGACTCCATGTTGGTCACAATGTTTGTTGGCAACATAACTCGAGAAGTTATGAACGGATCTTCACGAAAATTGCCCAAATTGTTAATACCATCAAAGGGCACAAATGATTAGATTTTGGAGTTAATACAAAGAAAAACATGGTTTCAAAGCCAAATTGAATTTTTCGATACCATTGCCTCGCTTGGCGGAAGTATGCGGTCTCGAAGTGCTCTAGTTTATTTTGTAATCACAGCAGAGAGAGAGAGCTATAAAAAAAACCTTAATAATATTCGTTAACAAGGACTTGAATGTGTAGTTGCTCTTGTTTTTGTGATATAAGCAACTCAGTACTCTATCTAATCATTGTTGCTTAGGGCTCGGCTTTTAAGTAGCTAACCCTTAAGTGTAAAAATTTCTTCGATATTGTGGACATTCTGTGATGTCCTGAAACAGGCTTTTAAACTTTTTTTTGGAGGGGTGGGGAGGGTAGTCTGCTGCTTAGAAACCACTGGTATCGGCTGTTTCCTTTTGCGTGCCTTCAGAGAGAGAGTGGGTATGCCAAATATGTATTATTGTATTTAATAAACACAAAATACAGTAAAGCCTTCGCTACCATTGCTTTTGCTTTTTATTCCTAAGGCATAGACCACACCATACAGTATGGTGTGGTCTATGCTTGAAATAATCAAAACTAATCTAAAACGTTTAAGCTTAATTATAAGCCAACGCTCATGGCTCACTGCCTACGCCTAGATCAAAACCGTACCTAATATATTCTGATAATTAGGTAGATGCAGTGGAAACCTAATCATCAGAATACAAAGAAATAGCAACATGGACATGCGCAATAATTGTTACAAACAGACCTCTTGGATTTTTAAAAATCCATTTTCAATGATTTAAAAAATACCAAAAGCTAACTGACTTAATCCGCACTTTCGGTTTCTCTTAATAATGTGTAAATAATCTTTCTGTGAGCGGTAATATTATTATTATATACAAACGGCAATGTTCTCAAGAATTATTTTCCACTGCTCTTACAGGCAGTACACGAATGCAAAAACTGTGTCAGATCTTTGTTTTTGAAGGGAAATTTAAGTGTTTATTATTATAGTACGGATTTTTTTAGCGCAGCAAACATACATTATCGTCATGCGTTCGTTATTTATGTTTTCTTATTGTAGTGAATACCCGGTACTTGAAAAATCATGACGCTATGCCCCTTTAGTAGAGTCGTTACGATTGACCTTAAATTTTTTAATCCTAGTGTCTCGCATGAAATTTACTTATAGTGTAAGGGCTCTCATCCTCTTGCGGTCGCAGAAATCAGCTTATGTGCATAAAATAGGATATATTTTGCTTGAGGCATCAACTAAATCAACTTTTCAACATTTGATGCAACACAGCGTCATAGTTCTCAACTCTTTTTGGTTCTATCATGTATTCAAGTTTGCTCAATTTAATAATTTTACGGCGTTTCATTCCTGTTAACTTTTAGCAGTGGGGTTCTGCAGTTGATTCGAATCAATTTCGTTTGGGATGTAGTTTTCTTCCATTGTTCGCTGGCTTCACGGATATAGAATGAGATGAAAAGCAAATAATTTTTTCACCGTGCATTCCATTTTGTGTTCACCTATAGTTTACGCTGTACTATTTCAGTATAAAAATTTAGCATTGCTCGATACAATAATAATATCGTGCGTTGAAAAATGAGCCTTGGCATATTACTTGTCTTCCCTTGTCTGGCATTATGTAATTTGCTAATGTTCCTTTTCCTGCCTTTCTTTTTTCACAATTCAACAGCTTATTTTCTGCTCCTGTACGCTCTTCGTAATAATTTCAGTTAATAGACCTTTACTGTGAAAATCTGCTTCGGAAGCGATTACAAGTATCAGTCTTCAGTAAATGACACGCGTGTCACTAAGTCGAGTGCATTCCATCGAGGAGACAGACAAGTCGGCCTTTGCGATCAGAAATGAGACCCCGTGGCCACCAATTGTTGAGGTCAGGAACCTGATGAACGGCTCCGTTTCCGTCACGTTTGGGCCCAAATTTGCTTGGCTAAAGTCCAATTGATCTCACTCGGTCGGCGGTGCGATGAGAGCCTATAAGGTGATCTAAATGTTGGACTCAGGCACGTGCTCGTGTGCGTGACACGGCGCTGTCTTGCGTGCCTTAAT
>LQNS02278187.1:6628122-6642294 GCA_001587735.2 Parhyale hawaiensis
GCTCGTATTGTGGTAGGTAGGTAATTTTTCAGTCCTGAGCTCGTATTGTGGTAGGTACTTTTTCAGTCCTGAGCTCGTATTGTGGTAGGTAGGTACTTTTTCAGTCCTGAGCTCGTATTGTGCTAGGTACTATTTTAGTCCTGAGCTCGTATTGTGGTAGGTACTCTTTCAGTCCTTAGCTCGTATTGTGGTAGGTAGGTACTTTTTCAGTCCTGAGCTCGTATTGTGGTAGGTACTCTTTCAGTCCTGAGCTCGTATTGTAGTAGGTAGGTACTTTTTCAGTCCTGAGCTCGTATTGTGGTAGGTACTCTTTCAGTCCTGAGCTCGTATTGTGGTAGGTAGGTACTTTTTCAGTCCTGAGCTCGTATTGTGGTAGGTACTATTTTAGTCCTGAGCTCGTATTGTGGTAGGTACTCTTTCAGTCCTGAGCTCGCATTGTGGTAGGTACTTTTTCAGTCCTGAGCTCGTATTGTGGTAGGTACTTTTTCAGTCCTGAGCTCGCATTGTGGTAGGTACTTTTTCAGTCCTGGGCTCGTATTGTGGTGCTGGTTTTTCAGTGTTTTTTTTAAAGTTCTCTTTCGTTCCTGGGCTCTTATTGTGGCAATCATCCCGTCCTTTTGCTCTTGTGCTACTCTTCCTGTCTTCTATTCTCATGGAGGCGCTGCAGCTGTTTTTCGCTCATATTGTGGTACTGTTTTCGTCGGTACTTATATGATTGTGTTGTTGCTGTCCTAGTACTTTTTCTTATAAGCGATCTCTACTGCCTTAATATTTAGGCAGTCTTCCATAACTACCGCTAAGCTCTTAACGTGATGCCCTTTAGTTCGATTACAAGGTTGTGGCAGTATTTACTGCCTATGCAGTTACTGCAGTACCGTACTGTATTTTATCTGCTCGCAGATCCTCAGAAAAAGCTGCATTTGCGTGGTCCATCGCTCTGACCACCCCGGCAGATAACGATAAATGCACTGAGTTATCTTCTTTGTCTTTTCAGTACTGTGTCACTACATTGCATTGTTTATTTTTATCTCTCACGTATTTTCAGTGTAATTGGCATTTTTGAATGGACGTTTGTAACTTTCTATATCCCTGTCTTTTTGTTCGTAGTGTGCAATGAATGTTATCTTCAATATGGTACTGTTTACTGGCTTGTAAAGGAGGCAGACGTATGCTAAATCGCGTGATGGTAGCTTGTTCTTCAAGTGCGAGTTCTCTAACAAAGAAATTACAATATACGTTTTGTCTCAAGTCTGTTCTATTGGACTATGCAGCCCACGTCAATTATGAATATATTTGTTATATTGCAAATTCTCTTTCCACAGATACTGTGCAGCATTATATAGTTTCAAAGGCATGCTCTTCAGAGGTAAAGTGTGCCATTTTTCTTAGGTCGCGTCCTATTGTTAATGATAAACTATACATCTGCGAGCGAACCTTAGCGAAATATATTCATAACTTCTCTTCCTTTCCCGCTCTATACGGTATTAGGTACAAACCCCTTCTTTCTCCCTTCCGCTCCTTGGATCGCATGCAGGTCATGCCATGGTTAGAGAGGCTTCATCTTCAACTAAAGTAGTAATATCAGAGTTATATCAGATTTCTTCTCTTCGGGTAACTAACAGAGCCTTCTATTAGGTATCTCTGCCTGGGCCCTATACCTATAGTGTAACAATGTTGTTTAATATGTGCTGGTAGGCATTCCTGTGAACTGCTTGATGTAATGTCAATGGAATCTGAAGGTGCTATTCTTATTGTAGTCTCTATAGATTTATAGAATAGTCTATGGGTCCAATGAACGGCCCTGTTGTGTAGCGTATGCCATACATCGCATAACCTGCGCGGGATTGGCGCCTGTACGCGTGATGGATCGCCCACTGTAGAGATCCTCCATCTTTGTAGCGGCACTTGTTGTTGGTGATGGACGGCCTGCAGGAGTCTACTTGTGGTGAGGGTCTGCTGTTGGTGGTGGTGATGATGGTTGTGGTGGCAATAGCCGGGGGTTGTACTTTGCAAGTCGAACCAGTTTATTAAATACATCGTAATTCAGGCAGTCACGTATCTCTATGTACATACTGTCAAAATATCAAAGAGAATATCTTGTGTGCCCTTGAAGCTCTAGCTACCAATTCATAGTAAGGTAAAACTTATTGTTTGTTCATCTTTTTCCGTCAATGGACGAATCCAGGCCAGACGCTCAGATCGTATTGGTCGCACTTGTGACGTGCGAATTCCGATCAAAACTGGTGATGACGCAATGGCCACAAAGTATTCTAATAGTTTCGCAGTTCGGGGGGCGAGATTATTCAACAAAATGCCACGTCACATCCGAAATGTCACCGGTATAGAGACTGTGAAATATAAAAACTTACTGGACGCATACTTACTGAAAGTGCCAGATAAACCTGCTGTAAGCGGCTACGTGAACACACCCCTATTGAGCGACAATCGGTAGGGCGACCAGTGCCTGACGTCGTAGTGGAGACGCGTTCTACGGTTGCGTGCATAACGCCACCTGGACCTCGTCCGAAGTATCATCAAGCAATCAAGTAAGTAATCAATGCATACTGTTTTCTTGCGATGGACAAAAGAAACAACATCTTGGGCTTAATTGTTTCATCTTCGAGCGTTGTTACCTGCGTATTAGGCAAACAAAAATATTCTTGCGGTTATAAATGAATGTCTAACAACAAAACGTAAGGACTTTTTCGGGTAGCTACCTAATGTTGTTCTCGTGATTTATCGTCTACGTTGCGAGGTGGTCGGAAGTATCTACTGCTGTTGCCATTTCGTACATGTCTCATAGGCAGGCGACACTCCACAGCTTCGCGTTAGAGCAGTTTCTACGTAGTGGGTTCATTCCAGCACTGGTATCCAGTGACTGAAAAGTGAGTACTAATTTCCGAATTTAATTTCCGAATTTAATTTCCGCATTGCGTGCGTTCATATTGACTTTATTCGTCCCGCCGTGTGATCTCGTGGATGCAGTTCTGTCACACGGTTACACGGCTGTCTGCTGTCATTACTGTTTTCTCCTTGCAGCAACTGCTAATGACAGCGATAGTCCACCACTTCTTTTGCATTTTTTTTTATCATCGTGGTTAAAAAAGTTGACAGGTTGTAATAGCTTTAGCTCACTGTTAAGTTGTTAAGAATGAAATCATCGATTACTAGCTGAAACTTTATTTCACTGTATCTTAAGCGAATACGCAGTTTAATTTAAAACGTGCACCTAAATTATTAAGCCGTGTCTGGTATTAACTCGCGCGTTGTTTGAATGTATCCGCTTTTATAACTACGTGCAGCTTATCCGTGGGTTCCTTGAGTTTAATGCACAATAACAAAATAAAATATTGTGAACTATCGGGAATTTCATTTCTAACTATAAATGAAGTGACTTCCCAACGATCTGAAATTAAGATCTGAAAATGTAAATGATGAAACTTATAAAGTTTGAATTTAAAGTTTAGTGAAAAAAATTGGCCATTTCATTCGTACTGACCTTGTACCATCCGTTGTATGGGCCATAGGGTAAGGTTGAATTTGCCCATCCTATACCTATGTTAAGAGGACTGGCGTCCCCAGGAGCCAGGAGGTCCCGATGGATTTCCTTACCCTTAGCTGGCCCTCGGGACGTTTATGTTTTACCCACTTCGCGTTCTTTCATTTTCATACTCCTGCCGATGATGCTTTCTTCTGTTCTTCCTCTTCTTTCCCGATTTCTTTTTCCATGCGCGTTGACTCGTACATGGGTTCCACATTTCTCAACATTCTTCATGCTGCCTCTTCTTTCTTCCTTTATTTGGATCCAACGCACGCTAGGGAGGCTTTAAGTAAGAGTATAATTATAGTACATTATTATTAGAGTATATCTTAATTTAGTTGCAGTAGTAATTTCAGCATTTATTATATTTATGCGACTTAGACTTCAATAGTGTCAATAATGAACTGCAAGTATAATTTTCAGTTCAGTGTCTTTTCTTGATTTGTAACTATTTAACTGCTATCATTAGAGATGGTATTATTTCTTTAATCACTTCTGGATTCTATCTACAGACTTCCAGAAAATGACTTGGGCACAGTTGAACGGATTCGATTTACCTATGCCTTGTCCTCGATATAGATCCTCTTTTTAAAGAACCGATCTAGGGCATATATCGAGTAATGCCTACCTCTACAGTATTTCAAAATCATTTGCTGCTCTTCTTCTTCTTCTTTTCGTGCTTACTATGCATATCCTTTGGTATGTACATTCTTTTATAGACACTTTATTCGTCGTGTTGTGCCATTCTTCCTATCTTTGGATTGCAACAAACTATTAATATGGAGGTTCGAGCTAGGAATATATATCGGTAATTTTAATAGCAACAACTGATATCTCAAAGTTCAACTAGTGTCAGTGTTCGCAGTTGGCATTGCTCAGATGTTTGTACCAGGGTTGCGGAGACGATTGGAGGGCCAAGAGTCGGAGTCGGACTTGAATCATCCAATTCCGCAACCCTGGTAGTTCCTGCATGGATGTCTGTGACGTTTTTTTTTCCAGGTGTGGGTGGAACTTTATTAAAGCAGTGCGGTTTTTAATATTCGGGCTATGCTAATTTCTAGTTATATATACTTTGACTTTCCACAAGCAAGTTTTTTGACCTAGAGAAATTAGTACCCGTATGACTTAAGAGTTGAGCTTGAAAGCGGCGGACTCGTACAAAAGTAACAACAGTGCTGAGTGATATCGAAATGTAGGTAACTAAAATTTTTACGTTCATACCAAATACCGCAACTTAATATTTCGGCGTTTCTTGGAAATTCTTGACTGCAAAGACAACACTGTGATGGCGCTCGGCTCTCACAGCCCAGTCTATAACTGGCATCAGCACGCACAGTGTACATCGTGTGTACTCTCGAGCCAGAGATGTACGTACATAGATGCCACGCACACGTGTTGACGTGCGCAAGCCCGCCATTGTCCGTGCTGGAACTGCATGTGTTTAGTGAGATGTTCCCTCCGCAACAGCACTTTTCTTCCTTTAATATCCGCGTTTGCTGTTTTCCGCGTGGCTACTGCAATATATTTTTCTGACATTATGGCGGATTCGAACGGTTCGTAAATATTGCCTTCACTCAGCCATGACATTATCCCTTAATTAGTTTGCCTTTTATGGGAGATTTGGTGGACGTTTGGTGCCAACTACACCCGGGCTCTGGGTGCATTGCCTGCCTCTGGTCCTGCTCGCCATTGCCTCGGCTTACAGGGCACGCGAGTCCTGACCGACCGCATCGTCCGACTGACGTGTCGGTGTCGGGTGTGTGGGTACTGTAGCTGCTGCTGCATTGTGGGGTGAGGCGTCGGGAGCATCAGCCGACTGACATGTCGGTGTCGGGTGTGTGGGTACTGTAGCTGCTTGTGTGGTGAGGCGTCGGGAGCATCAGCCGACTGACGTGTCGGTGTCGGGTGTGTGGGTACTGTAGCTGCTGCTGCATTGTGTGGTGAGGCGTCGGGAGCATCAGAGCGTGCATCAGCCGACTAACATTTTCGCGCCCTCACTGCGTCATTGGTATTATAGGTTTGACATGTCTATTACACCCTGATATACTTGGTGATGCAAATTCTGAAGTCATTTCAAATTACAACACACAAACAATAATATTACTGCATAACCCTTAGAGAAAGTTATGAAACTTTTTGGCATCAGGTAATAAGTAGAACATTGTATCACGTAATCTTTATGCCGCTTTTTGAATAGGTTATTAAATGTCGGATCTAGTAAGTACGTTAGCATTCTTTTAACAAGAAATGCCTTTTGAAGAATAGTTGGCCGTTTCTTTGCATCAGCAACACGCACGGTGTGGAGATTGAGAATGGGGCCTCTCAGTTCATAGTTTAGTTAGGGAATAATTGAGCCGTAATATTCTTGGAAGAGTCGAGAATGAGGATTGCTTCTACCCTCAGAGCAAGATACCGTGCAGGTCTGGTACTTATATGGCAGCCACTGCTCACGGACCACATTCTCTTCATCGCCCGCAGTCTCCAGCGATGGTCAGCGCAATATTTCAAGTCAACTTGCGTAAATTGTCTTCTTTTTTAGATATACCACATAGGTATCGTCTATATCAAAATATATGCTGTGGATCAATGTAGCTACTTCTATACTCTCTTGTTCATTCATTTCTTTTTGTGCCTTTGTGCACTTCCATTTGTGCCACCGTATATCCTTGACAAAGTCCCGTGTGCAGCGCCCGCGTGTCCCCGCACACGGGACCCAGAGCCACCACCTCAGTACAAACATGGCTTGCACGCTAAAAGCGGACTTACATGCTCTGTTTGTCACACGTGCAGTCAGGTGATGTTGCTATCCTAACCCCTTTCTGGTCTCGCTTTAAAGCACAGTTTACCTAACCCGAGCTATTTGGGGCCCCCCTTTTATTTACAGGCAATGCAGTGCGACGCTGCCGTTCCTTAATATCCTGGGGAGCCTCCGACCTCACCAAGGGAATTATCTTCTAATGTGCTGCTGTTTGGTGGGGCGAAAATGCCAATTTTTCTTGTAATGTCGTGGCAATTGTGATAAATTTTGTTGGCACGCAGTCATTGAAATGTTTGCTGCACACAGTGCCATGTTTTCTTTAACGGTAAAGCGTTGACTGAAATGGTTTGTGTTAGCGTTTACCATAAAGTGTCCACTAGGTACATTGCCGCTTTATTCAATAATGGTATGGCGACTTGGGTATTCTTCTTGTGGTATTGGCATCATTCGACGAACAATGTATTCTTAATGCTAAACAGTTTGTTGCGAAGTACCTAAGAAAGTAGGCACGTTTTATGTAGAAGCGTTTTATCGACGTCGTCTTCTCTATTGCTACGTGACAGCCTAGGCGGGCTGTTCTCAAATTGTTTTCCCTTATTGTTGCTTGAATAATTATGACAGCCTTGACTTGTAAGCACGTTTGGTGGATCATATGTTCTACAATATCATGTCACTTCTTTGGCCACCATGCTTGGTGAAATCGTACATACGTAGGATGTTTTCAAAAGTTTTGGCAACTGCGTAATAACATCAAAATTAATAGAGATACCCATTTATTGAGCCTCACACCTCTTAAATATACAGTACCCTCATCCAAGGTTTACACGCTTCCGGAGCCGTGTCATCCGCTTGACAGAGCACTTCACTTGCAGTATTCACAGGCATGTATACTTTTTAGCTCTGAATTTACCCTTCTGGCAAGGTCCTGTTCCATGCGAAAATCACCCCTGCAAATATTTCTGACAAAACTTGCCGTTGTGTGCTGGAAAGCAGGCTTCAACTTATTGGTAATCCACCTTACAGTCTTGACCTGGCACCATGTGACTTTCGGTTATTCCGTAAGTTGTTAGAAAAATTTACTGGCATTTGTGAGGATAGCTTCGGAGCTGCAAGGTATACGTGCTTGAGACCTGAGTACACTGAGTGCTCTGTCGAGTGTATTGCACGACTTTGAAAGTGTGTAAACCTTGGAAGAGAGTGTGCTGAAGGAGTGTGCGGTTCAGTAAATGTGCATCTCGATTATTTTTGTTGTCGCTCTATTGCTGAAAGTGCTGAACATTCTGCCTTTAGTCACACTTCGATGAAATATTCTAATGTATCGTTGTGCCATCCTTTTAAAATTTTTTCATTTTCTATCCTCGTGGTAGAAGGCTTTTGTTTGCCACTTCATATTACTGCAATAACTATGTTCTTTGCGTGGACATCTATGAAAGAGCGAGAAATGGCCCAAACCGTTTAAGTAGGCTCTAAATCTGCTATTGATTATCAAGATCTAATGACAAGCCAATAGATGATGTAGAGCGTGGTAATAGGGGAAGCGCACGCTTCGTTCTCAAGTCCAGCTGCTGGGCATAGGCTATCACGACGTATCTTCGTAATTCGCTGCGGACGTGACATTGCAGAAAGGTTATATCAATACTTGTCAACCTGGATGCTTGTATGAAACATGTAAAAGGGATGCCTGTAGTGACTTCAAAATGCAAAGCCGTGTTGTTTGAGGGGACTCGACCCGCCTCGTACATCGAACTCCGAGCTTCTCGAAAACGTCAACCTTTTAGAGGGAAACGTTACGGTGGTTACTGAAAAGAACGTAATCGAATAAATGAGACGGTCAACACAGCAGCTATTGATTGCAGCTTCTCTGAAGTGTGCCATTTTACCAGTACGTATACCGTGAATGTCCAATCTGTGTGAGTGTTGACGGTGCCGTTTCTTTTCAAATTTCAGAAAATGCCGCGACGCTTCCTTTCCGCGGGCCTAGTGATGAACGAACGCCCAGGGCACCTAGGAATTTTAGGGCGTCCTTCTGCCGTGGGTGGTCAAGCCTTAAGTACAATTAACATTTGTTTTGCCGAAACTTTTACAATTGCTCTTGCTGCCCAAGACGATGCCGTACATCCCAGGCGTCCATGGATTGCTTGCCGTTGGGCTTACCAAATTCTGAGTCCTAGCGTCCACTGTTCCTGAGGCTCATTGAAGGAAGCTGATGGACGCAACCTGCCATTACATCGTCAGCGCCTTCAGAGCCACCATTGACACTGCTTTTAGACACATAAGGTAATGCAGACGAGGTCAAGCAGACCTGCACCTGCAACGATGTCATCCTTGTCAAGTTGGGAAGGCGAACCGGTGCTTGCCAGCTGCCTTAGGACTTTTTGTCGTGCAACAAACGACGAGTATTTGCTCATCGTCTATTGCATCAATGTCATTGATGGTTTGTGTTTACTCTTTGATGACTAAGTTTTCAGTACAGAGACCGTGCATAGAGTGATGTACAAACTTTCATGCTGAATTAATTTTCGAGTCGAGTGCCTTACATACAACACTTGTATGACTTGCAGTATGTTGCCAGTAGCATAGGAAGCTCTTTTATACTTTGTTTTGCGCAGTTTCTGATCATTATTACATGTCTTATTTCAATTCCGTTAGACGCACGATATGATGGTATAGGTTTGCCTGAGTGCTTTTTAGCAATTTGTGTACTATAAGTATTTTCCAGTTCTTCACTCGGTATATTGTGGGCAATTCTTCAGCTTAACACCATTCTATTTTCGAATAATCGACACGTAATTGAGATTACAAGAACTTAATAGCATTAAATATTTTCTTCTTGGTTACGCTGATTTAGATGCAGTACTTCCGTATAATTTCGATATCTTCTGTCGAAGTTACGTTCTCTATCCGTTCATAACGTACTCATTAACTGCTTTATTTTGGTGCCAAAACTTCCTTTTGCCGCCACGATAATACCAGCACAACATTGAGGAGTTTAGCTGTTCAAATATCTGCCCTACCGCCCCTTCCCCCTCGCGGTCACGTCAGTGTGGTGTCCGAGGAAGGGGAAGAAGTCCCGCCATTTTTGCTCTTCTCGCCCTCATTTTACCAAATAATTGTCAGCTCAGTAGCGTCATTGTCACGCGTTGATTTAGCTCCTGTGACGTCGATGTTTAGTACGTCTAGCAAACAAGTACGGGCCGAATTACCTGACGTATAAAATAGCAGAAGGAAAAAATGGAAGTTAACGTAGTCCCTAATATAACCCTCCAAACCACGCGTCACAAGCTACTGAAGACGACGGCTGGTGAGGGGGGGGGGGCAAATGCGTTTCTTGGTCTGTCGTGGTGATTGTGTTCCGTTTGTCACGCGAATTTCTAGCGCTAATCATCCTTGGTCCCGTGGAATTTTTTCCCTCTCTCTTTAAGGCTTTGTTGTTTTCAATTGTCGGGGCTTGTTTCCTCTAAATTGCTCCGGAAATTTCCTTTTTGAGGAAAAATGGTCTTCCATTTTGTGCTAGTATTCGTGTTGACCATCTCGAGTGTCTCTAGAGTGGTACAGTTGCCAGTATTTTTGTAGTTTTTTTTTTTTCAATTGTTAAGACATACGAAATATTGTCATGGGTTTAGGCTCACACTATATATAGCACAGTATATTTCCACTTTTGAGCGTGTTTTACACTGATCTTCTGGAGGGAAAGTTTACTTTGAGTATGTCATCAGTACATATTTCATAGTGTTACATTAGGAAACTAGTGGACCCCCACGTGAAAAAATTCACACAATAAGGGATATTTTTTTATTAATGTAGACCGTTGCGGAATCTTCTCTTCTCTGACTTGCTTCATTTTCTTCATTGATCCTTTGTCGTGCTTTCAATTACAGGGCTTTTTTTTCTCAGACTTGTTTCCTCATTTTTCCGCCCACGCTTAGCAGCTTTTATTTATATTTACTTCTGTAACCTTTCTGCTTCAAGTCTTTCTTGACTGTATCGCATAGACGATTCATCTCTCTCCATGCATTCGATCTTGAGACTGTAGTAGTCTCGTAGGTACTACTTATACGTTCCCTATCTTCCTTCTTGATTGGGCGTGCGTCGTCGATAGTGAGAGGCAGAAAAAAATCTTCAGTAAAATGCTGCAAAAAAAAAAAAAAAAAAAAAAAAAAAAAAAAAACCCCCCCCCCCCTGTATCCGCCAGTGCTGGTGTCACCGTTAAGTAATTAATNTAAAATGCTGCAAAAAAAAAAAAAAAAAAAAAAAAATGAATGTAACTCCTGCCAGCTTGTACGCATGTCAGCGCTCCGTAGCCAAGATACGGTCTTACGAACTCAAATATGTACTCCGCTGAAATTTTGAAATTTTGGGTCATGAAACAATATTCGCACCGTCAGAGAACGACAGTGTGAGCTGGAGGAACTCACGGTAATGGACAGAAATACATGGAATAGCGAGTACTGCTTCAGCGATCCCCCTTTGAACGGGAATAATACTGCTGTAGAAGAAGAAGTGAAAAACAGTACGCTAGAAGAAATAGTTGTCTACTGCCCGAGAAAAATCACCCCCCCCCCAGAGCGCTCCGTTGACCATCTGCCGAATATATACGTCGTAACCTGAGAGAAAGAAGTTATAAAATAGGACTCCAGAAGCTACATATATAGTGTTCCGATTTCAAGAAGTGTTTCAAGCAAGAAGTGTCTCCAGATAAAGAGATGAAGATCAGCCGTCGGTCCGTCGCCATCTTCTGCAACCTGGTCATCGATTTACAAAAGCTGCAACTTGGCTTGATTTTTCCCCATCTATTTCCTTCAAAGCCGACACGAAATAAATTAAATAAATAACTGAATAAATAAATGAATGAACGAACGAATCAATGGATCAATCAATGAATCAAGCAATGAAAGAATCAATGAAGCAAGCAATGAATCAAGCAAGCAATGAAGCAATGAATCAAGTAAGCAATGAAGCAATGAATCAAGCAAGCAATGAAGCAGTGAATCAAGCAATGAAGCAAGCAGTCAAGCAATGAAGCAAGCAGTCAAGCAATGAAGCAAGCAGTCAAGCAATGAATCAAGTAGTCAAGCAATGAATCAAGCAAGCAATCAATACACAAAGCATTTTATTAAATAAGCATTGCACTGCGTGTTGTCCTTATCGTTTACCGGAAGTTGACACGCACACTTATTTTGTACTTTTGTTCTGTACTGTCTTGTTTACATTTCTACGAAAAATTTCTTTCAAATATATAGTTATACTAGTGTACTCGGCCGTCAGAAATGAAATGATGGCGAAAAATTCATGACGAAATTGATTCATTGTCCCAATTTCGTTAGCTAATTGCCAACTGGAAGAAACCGAAGAGATGAGCGCTCCTGTTAAGGAGCGCAACTCCTTCCATTAGTTTTCACAGGCAACCAAGCGTCACTCGTAATTAATCGTAGCTGAGCCATAGTACCTATGCAGTACAATAGGATATTAACTTTTATAACCGAGTTCGTTTTTTGTTTTCGACAGAACAGTTGCTCACTTTGGTTCAACCGTTTTTTTTTTTTTTTTTTTCTGAGGCAACGAAAATTATGGCTGAAGACTGTAAGAATCTGATGCATGACAGTGCTATAAGACGGTGGTTCCCTATCACTCATCAGTGTAGACCCCTGCGAAGAAAGCAGTGCATGGTCATAGACCCCTAGTGTTCTAGTGTTGAATGGATGCATTATAATGCTACATTTAGGCAAAACCTATGCTACAAGGGATAAAGAAAAAATATCTGTCTTATCAATACTAACTAGAGCACTTCGAGAGCGCAAACCGCCGCCAAGCAGGGCAACACTGACGGAAAATCCAAATTGGCTCTCAAACCATTATTTTCTATGTATCAACTCCAAAATCTAATCGTTTGTGCCTTTTGATAGTATTAACAGTTTCTGAAATTATCTTGAAGATCCATTCGTTACTTTCTGAGTTATCTTGGTGACAGCCAAACAGACAAACAGGCAAACAAGACAAAAACATAACCTCCTTAACGGAAGTTTTCAACTGCATAACATAAACACAGTCAGAGTTATAAATACGCAGAATACTGATGAATACTAAAAACTAAGAGGTAATACGGTATATTAACTGAAATTTCCTATATTGGGGCATTTTTTCTCAAGAATATTCTAGATTTAACTTTATTTAATAAGCATATATCCATGCTGCTGCTAGTCAGTTGTTCAAATTGCACCAGATTTGTAAAAAAAAAGTGATGCATGTCTTAGAGGTTGTAATTTGTTATAGAAAGAAACCTTTACTAAGTTAAGAATTACAGAACAAGCGAGATTAAGGTTAGGTCAAGACTACTAGGCATTCACCCTAATACTTGAAGACAGTGCTGTTTTTGAAAAAAATGTTGAATTATTTTAATTGGAACTCTGCAGATTTTTCGCTAAACCAGGGGTAACAAATAATAAATCATGTATACAGATTTTTTCAAATTTTACTTTAATACTGGATGCATAGGTTTTTGGTTGCAGAATTTATTTTCAGCCTGTAAATACAAAACAGGGAAATAGAAAGATGTTTTCTTTGAATAGGCCCCTCAGGGGGTCTACGGGGGTCTATAGACCCCTTATAGGGAACCACTGCTATAAGAGAAGATTTAGCTATCTTCAGCGCTTCGGTTTCGACGTCGGCAAGGCAAGAAGTGTCAAATATGAACTAACCGTATACGTTTGCCATCATCTGCAACCCGGACTATTTTTTACGCTTTAGTTTGTATAAGAGCTTGACATGATGGTTACATTATCTAATCTGGTATAATATTCGCCTATTTTCTTCAAGCGTGAGACAAAACAAGAAGATAAGCAGTTAACTAAACATTGTTCTTTATTATATTTTACATTCTTTCAGTATTTCTCTGATTTACTTTTATCAACATACAATGAGGCCTTGAAAGCAAACTTAGGCCTATATAGCCTAAGGCTGTAGCACAGGCTGACAGCTGGCATTCAGAGAGGAGCGGGAAGCTGCATCATTGGAGCAGCCCGAGTGTGTAGGGAAATAATAATATGGACGGAAGTGTGGCACGTACAGACGCACTTCATCAACTGCCACGCCGAGTGTACACACAATGCCACTAATGCAGTGTTGCCATAAATTGCGCGCTTCTCGCCACGGCGCCAGTGCTCGCTTGTCCGACGCTTGTCAACTGGTACCGCTCCCTAGCCGCGCTGCTGTCTTCTCCCATGCATATTTTATGAATTTCTACTTGAAACTAACGTTTCGTCTCGAGTCTTTTGGCAGAATTCATTAAAACAACTTGGTATTCGTACCCTGCCATTCTTGTGTTGAAACTGACTAGGTATGATTCTATAATTATGGCATATCTTGATACAGCAACTGTAATTATGACATATCTTGATAGAGCAACTTGTTATTCAAGTTGGTAGTATCGTTTGAGTTTTGCTATTCTGATGAAGTATGTGTAAGGCATCCTGTTTATTACATTTATATCGTAACAAGCGTTATTTCTGTAGATATGATGCATGTTGATTAAGCAAATTTTTATATTGTGGCTAGCATTTGCTGTTTATTATCCAATGGCTTCGTAAAGCTCTTTGTAAGATGTTTGACAGCTCAAGGCTAGAGTTTTCTAGTATTTGAACGGCTTCAACGATGTACCTTCAACGGGGCTCTTTGAAAGAGACCTCAATGATCGCTTGCGAAGCAACGGTCAAAAACTCAAGCATAAAGCTCAAAGAACGATCTTAAGTCAGCAATTCTTTCCGTATTTCATAGTCAGCATTTGGAATAGACTCCCCTCCGATGTTGTTAGTGCTGAGTCAGTCAACGCGTTTAAAAATCGTCTTGACGTATATTGGGAGAGACATCCTCCGCAACT
>LQNS02278187.1:6642439-6665462 GCA_001587735.2 Parhyale hawaiensis
ATATCCTACTAACATAATGGCAATAGCTCATAGAGTGCCGGGGCGTATGTTCCGGTGTCTCTTTGGGAATGGGCCTATTGGTTCGTCTACTGCCGCCTATCTAATCTAATCTAAAAAAAAAAAAGTGGAAGTCGAACCGTTTAAGATCTGTAATAAAAAGCAAGTGTGTGTGCCTTTTTTGCAAATTCTTTTATGCTTATCTTTGTATTGTAGTTTCAGCCAAATGCAGGCGCACTGAGATTATTGCCCTGTTCTGGCGACGCGCTACAATCCTATTTTTAACCTTAGAGTGAAAGGTGGCCCACGTCTTCATTGCCCTATACTGCGTTTTATTTAGCTGACGCCTTCTTATTACATTCACAATTAAATAGGTACAGTTAAATTTTATCTTACGAGAATGGCCTGATGGATGCTTTTTTTACGTTGTATTTTGAATTATGATTTGCAAAGAATAGTCATGTATGTGAAGTATATCTTGGGACTTTGTTTGTAGACTTTCGTTTTTGAGGGTAAGTACTAAACAGCTATAAGATGCGCAATTCTTGTGTTCCTCACCACAAGGTGCCCAAATATTATTAATAGGCAGTATCTTTATTTTTACCGTTCAGCTTAAAATTTATTGAAAGGCATTGGGATGTTAGGCGAAATATTGATCGTGTCTTCTGACACGCCTGTCGGCAGACTCCTGCGTGCGGAGTTTGAGGATTACCTACTTACGGTACTCCCTATTCAGTCCAACCCACAGTTACGGTATATTATTTACGGTTTATGATTATTTTTTTGCGCTAAGCCAATTTGCAGCGTATCATTTTGGTTGCTTATGAGACAATTTTTCCAGTATGAAAATATAAAAAGATCAAGTGTCGAAACTGAATCGGTGTATTTTCCATTGTAAAGGGTTACTGAGTCAGGATTTCAAACCTTCAACGAAAAAATGGCTTCATCTGTGCTATAATGGAACTAGTCAAATCCGATTTTCTGGACTCAGTCATTTTCTAAAGTAAGTCGTAATATGAACTAGGTACTAGGGTACTAGGTACGAACATTCCCGACAACCCAAAACTAACTGCTTCTCAACGGGGATCATAACCTCGCAGTTACTCTTCTTTTTCCGTTTCAACTCTCCCTTTTCTACTATTTACACTGTGTCCGCATGGTTGTGTCTCTGAGAAGGCAGAAGAGTAAGCGGGTACCCTTGTCTCGTTTCGTCCCTCCGTCGTTTGGCCAACTGAAGACTCCATCTCATCCCCCTTCCTCGCCCCTCCGTCGCCAGTACTAGCTGGTGTCCCCCTCCCTCATTGGTATGTGTACCCGGGAGCGGGGCCCCCCAACAAACGGCCGCCATAACACACTGTGCCCTGCACTAAAAAGGATTTGCTAATAAAGCCACTGGCCTTTTCTGGCTCCCTCTTTCTGCCCTGCACCGTCCTGTTCATCTCCCTCTCTTTCGCTACTCTCATATCCGTGCCGACTTGTGCGTAGTTGTTTCTGTTGCGCGCGATGTCATGCAGCGATGCCGCTATGGAATATTTGTTGTTTAGCTTCTTTCTTGTGTTACTTTCTTCTTTTGTGTGAGTTCTTCCAAATTTCAGCCGTCCATTTCAGGAAGCTCAATTAGTATAAAACAATTTTGCTCCTGAGATGTCATTCATTTGCAGGTGTAAGCCTCCTAATCGAATTAATGTGATAAATACTTAGTCATTTTGCTCGTGTGCGTCTGTATTTTTGCATTTTATATACAGATTCACGCAGAATTGAGAACGACTCAGAGTTGTCGTGCATGTTTTATAAGTAGGTATTAGATATGTAATGTCTTGCAGAGCCTGCGCTGTCACGAACAAGTTCTTCGCCCTCTGTGCTGACTAAACACAAACTTCCTACCTGCCTGCATCTTTCTATCTGTTTACCAAAATAATACCAAATTTTCGTATGTCACTTGTTGAGAAGTTGACGCATCTTCGCAGTTTTGCTTGATTTCCGTAGGTTCGTAATAGCTCGTTCCACTCGTTATTTTATACGTATCCCGTACCCGTCAGTTTACGTTTAAAATTGACAGTGTTGTCACTTAACCTTTTGTCACTGATTTTTCTCTCCGGTTGTATTTTGTAGATGTGGATGATTTTTATGTTCGTAATTTTTACCGTGAAGCGTAATTTTTCTGATTGGGATTCGATGTCGCTGAACAGTTTAACCCTATGCCGCACACTGTCGAATGTTCTTAGCGATTGAAACGATGAATTTCTTGAAGTACACGTATGTGGAGCCTTACGAATGTTTTATAGGTACAATACCTTTAGTAATTTAGGATAGCGAAGTAATTTGTGCAGTAATGTCGGTTGTTCTTTTCTAAAATCACAGTCAAAAACTACGCAAAGTATTGCAGAATACAGAGCGAGGGTACGTGACTCGTGCGTGCTGTGGTCCCCGCGCAGCTAAGGTACTCTGGGCACGTCAGCTCCCATGAATATGGTGTCGAGCTCAGCGCTGCCGTCCCTGGGGGTGAGTTTGTATGCACACTCCTAGGCTTCGTTTCGCCCTACCCCTTTAATATTTAATATTTCCTCCTTCGTGCATATTTCCTTATGTGAGTGGCCTTCTCATCCGCCGTTTTTAATAATAAAAAGCAAATGATGTGTTTAATTATTCCGCTGGGCCATCTTTGTACGTAAGGCGGCGGACATAACTTGTCCAGTTTTGCCCTGCTCCGCCTGGCATAAAACAGGCAGACTGGGCTGAGGGCCAGCGGTGGGAAGCTCCCGAGGACCGGGGCGGTGGGGATGAAGGGAGGGGGGTGGGTAAACGGTTGAGGGAGGAGAGGGGTGTGGAGGGAGGCGAGGAGAACGTAAGAGGAGTAGAGGGATGTGAGGGGAGAGTGAGAGAAGTAGATGGATGGATGTAAGGGGCGTCGACGATAGAGCTAGGAATGAGAGGCGCAAAGGGAAGAAGGGAAAGCAAAACGTGACTGTGGAAGTTGAGAGCAGCAGCAGGGGTGAGGGGGAAATGGAGTTTTGGGTTAAACGAAAGCGAAATGTGCCGTGTTGGGCCTTAGGACGCGCCGCGTTAAGAAACGCTGCGTACGCGAGATGCAGGAATGCGAGAGTAAGAAAAAACAGGGAAGAGCATGTTGATATGGCCGTGAAAGCATGTCGAGTTGCGAAGAAGATATAAGGGAAGAAAAAAAAAATGGGGGAACACCTAAGGTAATGCTGGTAGCATCTTCCTTCCTTGAAGTACCTAAAATACGGGTTGTATTGTTTTTATGATTTATTAATTGCTGCTTGCGTAGCATTCATTACGATTTTGTGCCGCCGCAGAATATCTCGTAATATCTTGTAAATTATATTTAAGGCCGGAAGAAGTTTCGGCCTACCTGGTGCTTGCTGCAAAATTATTACCGTCTTTCCAATTTCGCAGTAGCTGCAGAGTACATCTATTATTCATACATCTCATATTTTTACACAAAGAAGGTTTTTATTAAGTTTACTGTTACACATTGCTAGCTTTATTTTCAGTAGATTCTGTACACCTTTTGCATTTGGTAAGTTCAGTATTTATTGTTGCAATCTTCATTATTTCAAAGTAAGCTGGTATGGGAAGCGCTTTGCAGACTATTAGTTGCTGTCGCAATTAAAATTTAGTGTTAGAGGTTTAGCTAAAAGATTTTATTTTAGGTTGAGTACACTACTAGAAGACAATGCTATTTAGAAGCAAAAAATAAATAATATATTTTCTTATATTAAATTCTGATACTTATCGCTAGAAGCAACGTCCGTCGACTTAAATGTTGCAAAGTAAGTTAAACCCTGGGAGCAAACGCCGTAGACTTAACATTTCGAAATAAGTTAAACAAGTGGGAGCAAACTCCATAGACTTGAATATTTCAAATTAAGTTTAACTCTGGGGCCGAGCTCGGTAGACGTGAATGTTTCAAAGTAAGTGAAACACTGGGAGCAAACTCCGTAGACTTTACTTCCCTTGCGTGAGTGTATTGACTGCGATCTGAAGCAGTTGCCCGCATACGACCATTTTTTACAAACTTTTGTGTTTCGTATTTTTTTTTCAACATTTGAACCATAAAATTGTAAGAAACGCGTGTCTTGCTTAAGGTTTATTTTAAACCTTTCGTTTGTCCGCCAAATTTAGTGCTTTTATTTGATTTGTTGGTAAAACACGACGTAGTTGCTAGCGTCTTGCCGCTCCGTATGGCTGAGACCGGTGGCGGCGGCAGTCGCTGGATAGATGGGCACGAAAACATGCATGGCTGGCTGGCGTTTCCCAGCTGGCTCGATTGTTCTTGCTAATCGGGGTCAGTCTGGGGCGGGCGGCCGTGAGGACAGCAGTGCCACCTCTCGTGCGCGCTCTAGCTCCGCTCGAGTCTAGCGACTCCGTCTATGGGACACTTGCTTTTGATCCGTCCCAAGTCAGTATGTGTGTGTTTTGGTGTGCGTACAGTGATGCATGCAGTGCACAAGGGTTTGTATGTGTCACAGGGTACAGACACGGGCGGCCTTGAAGGGTTATGCCCTTGGCGGAGTGTGGAGTAAAGCGCTCCAAGGGGAAATGTGCTCCTAAAGTCGGATGGACGCTACCGCCGTGCTTTCGTGGTGTTTGTTGACGGTGGAGTCACTGTACCCTCAGGCTCTTTAATTTTTAAAGGTTTTTTCAATCGCTGTATTGCCAAATGAGCCGCTTGTGCCCTCCTCAGGATATGAGGGAGTTTGTTACGGAAAGATGCAATTTTGTGCAATTGGAGCTGGAGTAGCGTCGCTCTTCCCTCTTTATGTTTCTTTGTTATTATTTGGGTCGCCAGTATGGCAGGCAGCAGACAGCGTGTTCACTGCTGCCATGCTCATACTGAAAGGAAGGGACGCGTCTCACAGTTCTTGATAGAATTCGTTGTTCACTCTTTTATATCTTTAATTAATATAGCGAATGTACAAGCGCCCTCCCTGTGCGTCGTGTGCTCTTTAAGCGCGTCGTTTGCTACTATAACAGTACTTCTTCATTTCTTAGGCGTCCTCGGATGATCTAAAAGATACGGTAATCTCTATTACCCGTCTCGGGAGATGTAAAGGCTACGGTAATCTCTATTACCCGTCTCGGGAGATGTAAAGGCTACGGTAATCTCTATTACCCGTCTCGGGAGATGTAAAGGATACGGTGATCTCTATTACCCGTCTCGGTAGATATAAAGGATACTGTGATCTCTATAACCCGTCTCGGAAGATGTAAAGGCTACGGTGATCTCTATTACCCGTCTCGGAAGCTCAAGTATACCGTGGTATCTGTTGAGCGTCTCGGAAGATCTGTATGATACAGCGGTGATCTTTGCTACCATCTTGGGAGATCTGAGCGATACTGTGATCTTGGTTACGCGTCTCGGGCAACTGGAACTGTGCCGTGGTCTCTGTGGATCGCCTCCAGAGATCTAAGCGATACATCGGTCTCTGTTGTGCGTATCGGAAGTTTAAGTTCTGAGGCATTTCAGGATATCCAGTCGATGTCGGAATGGTTTGTCACTCATTTTTTACTCTAGCTCATTTATCACGACAGTTTTACATACCCTGCTGTGGATCAGTCTCTTAGCTGTACAGCGGTGTGTATCTTGCGCTGCAGTTTCTATTTAGTGCTATTACAGTTTTTTTTTTTTTTTTTTTGGGGGGGGGAGAGTTATATTGGCATGCCTCTTTGTAGAATGCGTCTTCATGTGTCTTCATGTATGCTTTACAGTCTTTCTAAAAATTTAGAGGACTTGTGTTATGAGGTGCGGGCCTATTAGCTGTCCATGGTTTAGGCTTCGGTCAGGTAATTGACGGTTAGGGCCGCCGTCACTCTGGCCTCTTGTTTCTTTCTCCTCGATGCATATGCAGCGGTGTTGCACGTAGCTCGGGAGGCTGGGTCGTGTTCTAGCTTGCTGGGTATTCTTCTAAGTATTTATTGTCATTATTTCAGATGACCATATCGTAGCAAGTAACTTCAATTGTGAAGATGACTTGTTCCTGAGTAACTCACAAAATTGAAGTTTTCTCTTAGAAATTATTGAGTTCCACGAATTCTGCTAGAGTGTGCGGTAATCTTACAGAACATTCTGCATCTGATAATTTGATGAAATTATTTTTTAATTGTTAAGGACGCTCTGTATCTCAGTCGGAAAATTTTGATTAGGCAGCTCAAGTCTCTAGTAGAGCGCATCGAGTAACATCGGCTTTTTACCTAAAATTTCCAATTAGGATTGTTAACTTAGTCATGGTGAGCGTTTCGATTCGCTGTCAGTTATGCTAAAAATCTGGGCAGCTACTACTAACTACTTTGCGTAGCTCTGTGCAGCCCTACATGTCTGCCCTACGGTAATTGCGATCATCCCCCTCGGGGGGCATATGATGAGCCATAGGGTGAGTTTAGGTTCGCCCATCCTGTTATGGGGAGCAGTCACCTCAAGGGAGCCCTGTAGGTTACTTTAGCCGTTAGCTAGGCCTTCGGGACGTCTGTCTTTCGTTCCCACTTTGCTTCCTTTCGATTTCATACTCCTTGTGGTATTACTTTCGTCTGTTCTTCCTCTTCTTTCCTAACTTGCTGTTCCCATGTGCGTTGATCCTGTGTGGGAACACCTTCGTGCATGAGTTCTACGCGTCTAACGACCTGCTACATGTCCCTTCCTTTTCCTTTCTTAGAAAAGCTTAGTACTTATTTAGGGAGGTTTAAACTATCTTATCCTACTACCTGCGATCTTCCTGTGAATACTCGGCAACGCATGCAGAAGGACCGTATGTTACCATAGATCTCGTTTCTTTAAAGTATTGACACCATGCAGCGTCTGTCTACTTATATAACTGTCAGTAAACTGAATTTTGTGCATAAATTCCACTAATACCAGTATTGCTTTAATAGATTCATATTTGATTTCCTTATATTAAAGTAGACTGTCATAGGTATCTCCTGTACGTAGTATTTCACTATCACTAATAAAGTAGCTATTAGTCCTAGCAGCAAAGCGGCAGAGCTTTTCATTTCGGAAGTCAATTGTCGGTATAGAAATTCGTCCCCAAAGTAGAGCTATTACAGTGTGACCGGGTGGCAACGCGACGCAGTGCATTGAAGGGTCCAGTGGTGCCACCGTGCCATGGAACTCGTGTTGGGGTAAGGCAGAACTCGTGTCGAGCCCTTGCTATGGTGAGTTGTATTGCTGCCACAACTCCCCGGGGTACCGCGTCGTAAAACAGTGTCACTCCGCCGCCCAAACATCCTGTCGCTGTCACAAGTCGACAAGGGCGCCGATTCACACGTTAGTCTTTTGAACTGCGTTCGTACTTCACAGACCGGTCGAATGCGCCGCCGCCGCCGTGTCTGTTTCAGCAGCGGAAAAGTGCGAGGTTTCTCGATTCTTATGTGAAAGAGATGTGAAGGTTTACTTTTGAAACTTGCTAAGCAAACTGACGTGATAGCAAACTAGCATTTTATAAAAATATTTAGCGTACTCACAGTTGTGTGTTACGGACAGGACGACTCATTGGGCTCTTTTTCAGCATAAACGCAGCGCCAAAGACGGACGTGTGGACCGAGCGTACAGAATTTTAGGAACCGTGCAGAGCTGTTCGGTGACGGTTAGCCGTTTGCACAGGTTTTAGCTTAGCTGGAATCTGACTGCAAACCGCCTCTGGTTTCTTTTTTGACGTCACTTGACTCCTGAACTCGCCGAATATTAGCTAGGGTTGCACCGTCTTGGGGCGTTAGTGACGTTACCGCTCAACTACACACGCGTTGTATGGTCACACGCGTGACGTCACGTAGGGAGACCAGTTTGGCTACATTTTCCACCCCACAACCAGGCAATTGTTCAAACGATAGTTCAATGAACGAGTTGCACAACTCCTCGTTCAAATGGTTTGTTATGCTCTTGGGAAACCAGCTGTGTGTCTGCCCAAAGATTTGTTGAAATGTAGTCTGTCATGTCAAGTTTACTAAGCACGCGTCGCTCGTAAAGTTTATGAAATCTCGTCAAATCTAGCGCGAAGTTCAACTCAGAAAGCTTCGCGCTCGTGTACAGCCTCAACAGACATACAGCGATGTGTCAACGCGTTCGGACTCGTTGCTGAGAGAAGTCGTTGTTTGACTATCGTGTGAATCCGGCTTAATACTGAGCAGCAGTTTTTATTATGAATTCTATCATCTCGTTCTTTTATTACACTCCCGCGTTTATAAAAAATGTTCTGTACATTTTTACGAGAGAAATGTTAGCGGTAAAAATTGCAAATAAGTTGAAACTGACGGATTACGGTCCAGGTTATATGCGCCGTGCGTGCCAAGATCAGACATTGCTTGTCCGCCGCACCTATCGATGTCCCTGTGAAAAGTTGTGCCTGCGGTCGTTGCATTGCGTGCACGCCCCAAACTCGGCCTAAAGCGTCCAACACTCGCCTGTCACTCCACGTTGCTCTATCAATACCAGTAGCCCACTTGGCGTGACTGTACATCATTTTAACCGTCTGCATTAGACTGCCTTTCGAACTTCTGACCAACTTTGCCGCCCCTGGATACGTTGCTGCTGCTTCTTCGTTACTTACCGCCTCTTTGTGCTTATGCATGTGTGTTTGAGTTCGTCAATGCATTGAAGACCTTGTCGTAATAATACTTGCTGTACGGGTATTGACAGTAGGCCTATATCGTGACGTGCCGAGCACGGTAGGTAATACTGCAGCAGTGACAAGTGCCGATATAGTCATATTCCCATAATTTTTGTCGGCTTGCTGACGTTTTTCACTGTGTTGTGCACTGCACGTTGGTTCTTCGTTATTTCTACATCCTACACGCCCCGCCCAGCAGTTTCAACCGAGGATACCATTGAAGCTTTAACAACCTAATCTATATTTCTATAGAAGGTATTAGAGGTCAGCATATCATTATTCGTCAAAATGGCTATGAATTTTCACTGTCTACTGTTTAACTATGGAACGATTTGATTCGGGGTTTGTCATGCTTAAGCCGCATCTTGTGAGGCTGAACGGTCACAGTTTTACTTCGTGGTCCTGAGAGCTGGCTTACGAGTACAACTGATTACATCTGCAGCCATTCGTATATTGGCAGAGCGTTGATTAGTGGTCTCATGGTCTTACTGCCATAGAGAATTACCCTAGGTACGCAAAATGAAGCTTGAACTTCCCATACAACTGGCGCTGATTGTTCTGCTGTCCCTGCTGCCCAACACTTGACCCTTTACGGTGAGATAAGGGAAGCGTCGCTTAGGTCATTACCGTTAGCGGTCATTCACGAGCTAACCTATTGCTAACGAACGATAGTAAACCAATGGACTATTGGTGTAGCCGCCATGACAGTTCTGCTCAGCTGATGGTGCCGGCGAGCACGAACCGCTCGTTGCATACACAAACTCGGCTGCTCAGGTCTTTTAAACCTGCATTTTTACGGTTGAGGTACTTGACATGGAGCCATTCCTTGTGCCATCCCGCAGCGCAGTGCTTTCGTAAAGTTATTTAATTTACTACAAATTTCTATGAATGTACATATTGACCGCTGGTACGTGAAGGCTCGACCGCAACTATAGTCGTGCGTCCACACGGTCGGTACATATAGAGCTTTTTCCGTTGCTNTACCTTCTGCCATCCCTCAACGCAATGCTTTCGTAAAGTTATTTAATTTACTACAAATTTCTATGAATGTACATATTGACCGCTGGTACGTGAAGGCTCGACCGCAACTATAGTCGTGCGTCCACACGGTCGGTACATATAGGGCTTTTTCCGTTGCTGTTCTCATACCACCCGACTGTCACCGTTTTATTATAGTCCATATCCATAGGTGAGATTATAAAGTTTTGTACGAAACGACCCTTTATTTATACACCTACGCCGTTAGAAATAACTTACCCCCGTAAGAACTCAACTGATCATCATTTAATCAGGACAGCCGTCCGCTTTCGTGCTTGTTCCGACAGAGACCACCGGTCGCCTGTCTCCCTCCCTTGTCGCCTAGGGTAGTTGCCGCAGGTCAGTCGCAGTCAGGGCAAACGAAGCAGTCGACCGCCGTAGACTCGGAAGCTGTCACAACTGAAGGTAAACTGAACGGCAGAGCGAGAACTTTGGCTGGGGAAAAATTTACTCTTATCATGATCACTGCGTGTCACTGCGTGATCACTTTGTCATGGCTTAGGTTCACCTCATAGTTCGAAAATTTCTCAGCCTAATTTCGTGAAACCTTCATATAGCTACCGTAGAAGTTATGCCTGGAGTGTAGTACGTTCTGTTTTTAGGAATTCCCGATTGTGGCTGAGAAGTCACCTCTAATTAAAAATAGACCACATGAAAGTAATATGCGGGAGTCAAGTTCTACTTCAAACCAACACTAATATTTTACGATTACTATATTACTCTTACGTCATCGGAAAATTTCACTAGGTTCCAGTTGTAACTTTTATCAACAGTGGTACCAGCAGACCAGCCAGCCTACGAAAAGGTGTTTGGCTGAAACGGTAATTACTGTCGGAGCACGCGATGAGCTGATGTGACTATTGATACATTGGCTAGTCCCGTTCATGGTGCGCGTCGCCTTCCGTGTCCGGTAATTGCAATTTGTCTCATTATTGCTGCGAGCCCCCCCCGCCGCTGTCTTCATCGTGACCGAGTTCAACTATTCGTACCAGGAACACACTTCGAACTGTCACACCTCGCCTAGTAATTACATTTTTCTTCTGTCGCCCAAACCAGTTGATTAACATGCCAGCTACGTAGTGAGGTCGGTGATGGTGCTGGTACCGTCGGCGCGCTTGTGCGTCTTTAATGTTGACTGTGGGATTTTTCTAATGGCACCAGCTTCATAATCCTGTTGAATGTGTAGTGTAGTGCGTACGGATGTTCTGTGTAGGCGGCAATTAACTTCCTCTTCCTAACTCTAGTACTCTATGTTAATGTCACATAGCTGCTTCGCGTGAGAAAAATATATATGGTAAATTACCTTGTACAAATACCACCATTTTAACTTTTTTTAGGTTTAATAATATTGAATCGGTAATTATTGTGTATCTCTTGTTATGTTATACCAACGCTAGCAGCGGACCTTGCGTACTGCACAGATACATTGCAGGTCCCGGGAACGATCCCCAGCCAGAAGAGCGATCTCTGCCATGGCGCTCGGCGCGCTGAATCAGTAAATTTACTTGGCGTGCATAGCTATCGTGGGGGTACTTATCTTAGGGTTGGGAATTCCGGCCCCATAGTTCTTAGCGACCCGTCGTCGGCTGCAGCTGAACTTACACCTCTGGGGCCACTTGGCCTTTGTCTGCCGCACGAACCAGTGCGTGTGGGTTTCCCAGTGGAGGGTGAAGTGAAAGTTGACTTTACCTTTACTTTTATGTTATTATGTTTTCTAAAGATCAACGATGTTCATTTTCACAAAAGGAAATAATCTTTTATAGCGCATAGGTGCTGGATAGAAGAAAGCGCCGTTGACGAGTAGAGATCCAGAAAGCGAGAATTAAGTTCGTAAATGCTCATAGAAGTATGGCCGGTGATCGAGTGATGAGGAAGTTCATTAAACGCTTGTTATTGTGACCGTACAGCTTCCCTCAGAAGATGTATGCATGATAATATTGTTGCTAATGGCATGAAACACGGAAATGCTGAAGATGTATTCAGATAAATGTTGCTGCAAATGTTTTAGACCGGGCAATTGCTGCAGTTGGTTTGAGACAAATTAGTGCGAGAGTTATAGTTTAACAAGCAAGTGATGGTTCCGTTTGCATAGCCCCTGGAGTCGGACGCATCTCTGTCCAGCGTGCCTGCTCCATGGACAACAATACATGTCGGGCGCCGTTATGTGGCTTGCAGGCGCTCGCGCACTGTCCCGTAAGAGGATTAGCTCGTAAGTCCCTTCTGTGTTTTACCGCTCTCCCGTGTGTGTGCCGCCGCTGCGCTCAGTGTAAAGGCACACAAATATTTCTTCTTCTCTCAGTCCCGACTATCGTTGGTGCTGGAAACTGCGCACCGATCGCCGTCCGCTGCACGAGTGAAACATTTCACCATTACCTACTTGTGTCGGTGACGATAACATTGCGTTGCGCAGCCGTCGTGCGCATGTCCTGTGCGACGCCCTAACAAAATTTGGGGCCGCCGCGCAGAAGCTGATTTACGGTTTTAATTTCTGATTTTTGGTAGGGTGGCTGATGCCTCAGTGAAGGAACTGCGGTCTGAGCCTTCGTGACCTCTGGCTGCGTTCCACGGCGCTGTAGAACCTGCGCAGTTAAATGAGAAAGTGTTGTCCTGAAACCAGCACGTCTTCACGTGTAGAGAGGGAGAAACGTCCAGTAGCCAACCGTGCTGCACGAGTGTGGTACATGGCAGGTATTGTTCGTCTGTGCGCGGGTAGCCGTGCTGGCTATGAAACAACGAGTTTCTCAGTGCAGCGTGACAGTGCACCGATCCGTTCGGCTAACTACGAACAGCCCTCTGTGAAGCACCAAGTGGACATCATTGGACAGTGGGCACCTTCCTCAGACCTTGCAGTAGTCAGATAGGAACATCACTTGAGTAGCCGTATGCTCGTATGGAGAGCTTTAGAAACGTTAAGCCATAAACTCATTTCCACTATCATCATTTTTGGCCCCTTTGGCGGAAATAGTTGTGCCTGTGTGACCCTATATAGCAAAGAAAATCAGAAGTTATCCGCATCACAATATGATAGCTGATAGTTACCATTGAAAGAAATGTAGGATTTTTTACCGAGTGTTTATCGGTCGTCATGATTCGGTTGTCGGTGGAGGTTCTGACTTGAGGTTGGAATTACTTTTACCCGAGTAGCGAAGAACAATAGGTAGCTTTGGGGGCTTCTGGCTATTCTACGTTCAGTTTCTGTGAAGTTGGTACTTGATGCCGGCAGCTCAACTATCTATCAGCACTAACAGGGCGAGCAGTTAGCAATGTACTCATCAACAGTCACTTAAGATGTCAATATTTAAGCATTGTAGGCCTTCTGATATGCAGTTCAAAAGTGAAAGGGGATGCACACCTGTACAATACATGCATATCTCTGATGAAACCAGATCTTGGTTATATTCGTTCTCATTACAGATACGGTGAAAAATTAACTGGGTAAACTGACGCATGAATCTGTCGAAACGACGACTTTTAGCTAGTGTACCGCATAGCGTCAGTCGGGTTGCCTCCACGAATCTCACGCATACTTTTATGTACACCAAATGCTATGTATAGTAGGAATGTGCTGTTTGTTGCCGATATGCAGTAGAACTGAGGCAGCATTACATGCCCACCAAGTTTGCTTTTGAATATTGCATGGAAAAACCGTTACTAGTAAACACCAACTTGGGCTCTTATCATCTGATATGGGTTGAATTTCCCGCAGCTGCCGGAGGACAAGTCGCCCGCACTTGTAAGACGACTTCCTGTTAATATTTAAGTGTTATAAGTTTCTTACGGGTACCTGCACCTCAACTTAAGTGGTCTATTGATCAAATGAGACAAAATAATGGCCGGGCACAAATTTAATCGTCTGTCACGCATCACTGATTTTCAAGCCCACATTTTCGATCCTAGACTTGAAAATGAAAGAGGAAAATATTCAAGCTTACAATCGCCAGCGCGTAATTAATTGAAATTTAATAAAAGCAGCCGTCGCGGACCTCAATTTGGTGGTTTGGGATTACTACTAACTCTGTGACTGAGAAATTCTTATTGAATTTGAATTTTTTCGACACTCCCGATTGCAAACAATATCCTTTCCTGCGTTATACTGGAACACCAAATTTCTGATTGCGATATCAAACGCCTTCCATATGTCTTGTAGATATTTTAGTTTTACGCTTTTATATTCTGGACATCTTTCAAGGCTAGGAAATTGTTCTACAACACATAAGATTGCGCTGGACGAGTGAAGCCTGATAATATATTTTCTTAGTGGAAAATGAGCCAGGAGTCACCCCTGGTCAAAAAAGTATCCTGGGTGACTTCCCAGTTCCCGCTCTTCGTTATGAGAATAACTCAAAAAATCTTGGAAGATTTTTGAATGCTGTTGCATCCGCGTAAAAAAAGAGAATTTTTTGAAGTAGCTACCTGGAGAAAATTTGGTGAGCGTGAATAGAAAATTGCTTACACTGGTGTGAAGATCGCAGAAACTGTATTTTTGAGGCTGTCAGCAAAGATTTCTGAAGTGGGCTGAAAAGGCTATTGGACTATTGGCGATTAGTATTCATGTTGAGTTATTGTTTTATGCAATCAGAATTTCTATATGTTTTGATTTTAATATAAAGAGGGGATGGTGCGTAATGTCGTCCTAGGTTATCGGCTGTCGTAAGTCACTCCGGCTGAACCTACGTGGATAGAGTATGGCATCTTGTTTATGGGCCTTTTTAAGTTTTTTTTTTGCTGTACACGTACCAGGAAGGTGCACGGTACAATTTTTTGTTGTTCATTTACACAATCATACTTTGAGCATTTTTGCTTAAAATTGTCCTCTCTTTTTAGAGTTTTATAGCATCGCTTGCTTTATTGGAGTATCTTGGATGAGTTGAAGCGAACGGTCTGTCGCGTGACGTCACGGGCCCAACTGCCCCAAAACACGCACAACTTTACGTGGTACGCTTTTGTGCTCAGAGCAGCCGAGAGTCATGCGATCACTGTCAGAAGACCGACCTCTGATGCTCCGCTGAAGTCTTGATAGCTGCTTCTTACCTAACCATTACAGATCTTCTGTGAGCGCTTCACAAAGGAACTTCAGTGTAGTCTGGCCGAGTCGATCGCCGGCGGTCGGTTCGTGAAACCAAAGCTCTCGACTTCTTGGAGATTGGCTGCATTCTTGAACCGCTGTCGAATGAGGTGAAGACGTAGGTACTAGCTCATTCCATAGACCCTGCCGCGGCGCGAGAATAGGTCTCATTTTGCCCTTAATTTCTGATTATTCTGATTCGACTTAGTGGCAGGCTATCCTTCTAAAGCTATCACAAACGTAGCCATCGCGTTGAGTCAACAGTTCTGTTTCGTAACTTTGCTAGATGTGCATTGGGGTTTTCACCGTTGACGGTAACTCGGGAATAATGGAGTTCCATGCTCCACTTTTCTCTTTGAAGTAATGGATATTTATATATTGTAGCCTTAGCATATTCTAGTTAAGTTTTGCAAAGCGATACGAATGCCTCTTAGGTAATTAGGGATGCATCATAGTTTACCTAGTTTACCACTCCTTTGAGCCGCATATTAGGCGACTGGTGTCACGTGCTTCCTGTAAGATTGGGCTTTTGCGTAAGGTGAATTCTGTGTTTGGTGACTGTGAGGTTGTCCGCAGATGCTTTTATGCTGCCTGTGTTGGAGTATTGCTCACCGGTCTGGGATTCAGCTGCTGACACTTACGTCTGTTGGACCGACTTGTTAGTTCAGCCAGTAGGCTGTGCGCGGGTAATGATTTGGTGAACCTGTCCCACAGGAGAAAGGTTGCGGAACTCTGTGTGCATAAGGTGTACAACAATCAGAGGCATTGGTTGTATTCTTCAGTCCCTGCACCCAAGGTGTTTAGGACAGAAAACACGTGCTGCGGTCGGCGCGCACACTTTCGCGTTGGAGAGTTTTAGATGTCAAACTAATCAGTTTGGTCGGTACTTCGTACCCTGGTCTGTTGGGGTTGGGAATTCTTTGCTGGCATCGGTTTTCGGTCGTCTTGGCCTGCAGGCGTTTAAGACAGCTGTTAATGGCTTCTTGTCGGATTTCCTCTAGCAGCCTTTCGGGCTTCCCGGTGTTGTAAAGTGCTTCATTTGGGTTGTGCTACCTGTCCGTGGTGGCCCGTGCGTGAATTTTTAATAATAACAATAATAATAACACCAGACTGTTGAATCAAACTTTGACAGTGCCTTGTTTTACGGAGTGCACCATGTTTCCTTAGAGTTATGATCTTATACGTCTCTTTGGCATCAGTACGGGCATTCTCGAACCATACCTCTCTTGCTGTGCCCTCTCATATTTACAATCGTCTCTTGCATATTTAGCTGATGGCAATAATTTTTGCATGCGTGATTTGATTGGATGAATTTAAATGACTAAGGCTTTTTGTGTTGAATGTGATCGTCGTGGAACAGATTGTACTTCTCTTTGTTCTTTCAGATCAGCTATCGCGTCATGCATGGATGAACTTCTCTGTAGTATCTGAGGTCTTGTTGACAAAGAACTATTTTGTACTACCGGTGGTGATAGTCGTGTGCCGGAGTATGCCTCGTGTCACTGTAACCTTCTGATATAATGAATTGGCCTATTCTATAACGGCAAACTAACTGTTTCGTTCATGTTTTGATGTTGCTGAAATCTTGTTATCTCTATCGTTTCTGTACAGTGCTACCGCTCAATTCATACCGATTCATTTTTTCATCATTAATGATGGCTTCGTTTTGATGTGAACAACATGCTATATTATGTGTGTCAGTGCTAACTGTATTTTATATCATTGTGAGATTCATTCAAACTTTTCGTTCGTTTGAAGCATCGTGTGCTCTGATTTACTGCTATTGGCTTCTTATTATATGCAAGTTACCCAAAACTATGACTTTGAATAGGTGCTGATGGACAAGAAACTGCGTTGTGGCAGTACTACGATCTTTTCGAGAGTATTTTGAAAATTTCACCAGTGCTAGTGCATCGGGATATCTAGCAGTAGCTACTGCGCGTTCATCAGCCATGTAGAGAAAGTTCTAGACAAGATGTGTGGTGCAGATGCCGAACTCTGGCAATTACCTTCTTGTGTTTCTTGGTGAAGAGAGTCGTTGCAGTTGACTTTGCGAAAAATATGTTGAATTTGTGGAATACCATCAACGTAACTGTGCTTATATTTGTTCTGTAGTTACCTTGACTCAAGGACTGCTGCATCACTGACGGCTATGTTATCTGAGAATGGTAAGCTATGCTGTACATAGATTCCATTACATGTACTTGGCTTTTTTCATCGTATTTGAACATTTGAGCTAAATTTAAGCAGTCCAATTCTATTGTTGATGAATTAGTTGATCGAAGTTCGTATTGTCTGTAATTTAACTATAAGGGACGTTGAGGTTGTAGAAACGCTCATTTTCGATCGCTGTAAAATTTATTCTAAATTTTAAACTTTTTACTACGATGAAATTCCCTTGCATCGTAGATGTGAACCATTAATATGCCCCATGGAGAGTATTCGCAAATTGCTAAATGTCGAGACTATCGCAATTTTAATTCTACATCGTGTCAGGGAAAACTACGTACTTTGAGGCTATAAAAACTGTCTCTTACATGTAAACTCTGATCCAACGTTTTCTCCAGTGCTCTTCTATATTGTTTCGTTGGTGCATGTGGAACTTGAATATTAAACGTTAGTTTCTTTCTACTACAGTAATTCCTCCGGAGAAACTTTCCGTGCTTGCATTAGAAAGCTTTGCTTATTTCTTAATGCAGTTCGCTAGTGCAGTGTTTCACCTGTCCCTCCACCAGTAGTGTCACTCCGCAAGTTCGACCAGCTCTACCTTGCAAATTTGCCGTGCGGGCAATGTGTTGACGTGCGTTGATGAGGCCTAGAGAATTATGACGTATATTCCGTTTCTCTCGGTGGATCTGAGACATGATGTGAAAACCTGCTGTTGAAAAACAACTTGGCATTCTCTGACTGTACATTTGCCTTCATCCGACTTCCAAGTTCATGCTTTCATCTTGAAAACATACCCCAGAACTTTGGTTCAACATTCCCGGTTTCTAATTATGTGATCTTTGGCGAACGCGAGTAAAGTAACCTATGATTAATGGTGACGTGAGACTTTAGCTACAAAATCTCCTACTACTCCAGTTAAATCCCCAATAACTAAAAAACTTGGCTGCAGGTATGTAGCTGTATAATTAGATGTGCAAACTACAGTTATCCGCCTATCTAATCTACTCAGCTTGTGCTCCACTGTCAAGAAAAAAAATAGTCAAGTATTGGCGATTTCGCCGCATAAGTTGCTTGCCCCGATCGAAATTGGTGAAAACTGGAAGAGTGGAGGCACTCTGGGCGGAGTGCTAAGTGTTGCTTCTCATCCAGAAGTTGGCTCGGACCCCCGGGCCACCATACCACCGCCACAGTGAGGGGCTCATCCTCCCTCCCCATCTCGGGGACCATGGGAGCCAAGCAGGACCAGCAGACCGCTGCGGACGCCCTCTGTGAGTACTCCTGACCCGTTGCAGATTTCATTTCGTTGCCTGTCTCTTGGTAAACACCAGGGTTGCTAACCCAGAATCAGTTCGCGTTAATTATAGTATTTGTTATTAAAGTTAACATCCCGTAGGGAACTGTGGTAAATAATGACTCGTAAACCATAAATAATGCGTCGCTGTTATATTTAACCAACCTACAGTTTTTGTTTTAGTATGTGGACACAAAGTGGTGTTGCCATGCTCCGGTCTCAGTCGTTGATTCTCAAACTACATAATTGTGATATAAGAGCTGTTTTTTGTATTTACTGAGTTCTTCCATCATATGTACTGTAATCGTGACGAGGTCCATCTACTGCTGTTGGCAGTAAGGGAAAGTTTTCTCCACCCGACAGTCCAACATATTGCTTCACGTAATAAATTTTAATATATTAACAATTTATTATATAATAGTAGTAGTATTATATTTAAGAGTAAACGTTGCAGCTAAAATCTAATATTGTAGTAGCAGAATTCTCGAGAGCTGCGCTTGCCCAGTGCAGATCTCGCGTTCGCTTTACCGCCAGGCAGGTAAGTTCTTGTGGCACTCGCATTGCGGCGTCGCAGTTTCTGACATTCACAGTCCACTGCAAGGGCATTGGCCTGACTAGGAAAAGGAGACAGTCGGGGGGGGGGGCGCAGTAGTTAGCTACATGAGCTTTCCGTCTCTATAACGTCATGGCTCTGGTAATCTGTGGTCGAGTTCTACTTTTGGAGCCCAGCGGACATTATCGGCTTTACGAACAAGAGCTTGTGGATTTCTTCAGTTTGGTGTGCGAGCAAATTGACTTTTCGTATGCATCTGGTGTTGCTTCGCTGCTGGGATTAGGGCTCCCAACAGACTACGCTATCATAGTAATCTACTGCGAAACAAATTTTCGCTGTAGAAAATCGAGCTTTTCCACAGCATTTACACTCAGAGCCCGCCAAGAATGGCTTGTAAGCCGTGGGTACGTATTGGTTAGTTCGCCCGTCATATAACACGGGAGACAGCACACTCAATGTACAGTACCACAAATTTTTGTACGGCCTTAGCTAGTCGTTCGAGGCTTCCCATTGTGCCCACATTGCTGCCTTCCGTTCCTATGCTCCTGCAGATCCCTTTTCTTCTGTTTATCCACTTGTCGTATTCCATGCCTTTAGTTTACTACGGTTTGACTACTTCGATAGTTCCTTATGAAAGAGCGGCGTATCCAGGAAATGGCGTGCAACGTGATGATTGCAATTGTTCTCCAGTCCGAGATGGAATATCTTGAAATTTGCTTTACTTCTTCATTTTGTGCTTGATGCCATTCACATTTTCATAAACCAAGCTTGAAATGTACCAAATCCATCACGCGAGGCGTCAAGATCACGTTATTGGATCAGTCGCTCATTCACCCTTGACATTTTGGGTAGGGATCACCCAGCGTAGCTACTGCCCTTTTGGCTCTTATAGTTGCTCGTTGTTTGCGCCATAGGAGCGGCAGAGAACGGCGCGACTCGGCGGCAGTCTTCTCTTCCGTAAACAATTAGGCGCCGTTTGTTGGTCCATAAAGCAGTCCAGTCCGTGGTTATGGTAGCCCTGTAGCCCTGTAATGTAGGTCGCCTCTGTAACCTTGTTCCTATAATACAGTCCGACAGTGTAGCCCACGCTCCAGTTCTCTCGTACTTTCGTTCGCTGCTGCACCCTCGGTCGTAGTCTTCCATGTCGCCCGACGCTGCAGTTCTTCAGGTTCCACTAGTAGCCGACCGTGTCACTCATTTCCGAATATTATTCGGTAGTGTAGCACAAGTCCTAACTAATGTTTGCAGCGTAGCACAGGCGTGTGTCTCTCTTGTAACCCAAACCCTGAAGTATATGTTTGACATTCAGTAAGCACTAGCCGGCAATTCTTTGTTATTCTCTAGTATGCCACATCTTATCACAGGCACTTACACCCGCTCTCTGTGCTGCCTCCCTAGTCCACACTTGTGTTTCTGCTTAATTGACGCGTGTCTCATGCGTCCACCTTAAGAGAGGTAATCAGATTTTGTTAGCACGAGACTGAAGTACGAGACGAGCGAAAAAGTTACGTGAGCGAATCGAAGACACATTCGCCTTTTCCCGCTTGAAAACTCTTTGAATTCCACGTTCAAATAGTGTTTCCTATTCGTACTAAAATCGATGCTTAGTATCAGCGGTGAAAGGTTCAGCAAATTAATGAACTCTTTCATGCCTAGTTTAAATATCTGCAGACGTTACTAATAGTTTTATTCCTACGAAAAGTGATGTTATATTGGGGCAATAAAGAGTTCAACGCTACTCTATGCGATGTATAGTTAGCGCTTCAGGTCAGCGGCCGCCGATGTTACTTCGAGCGCTTCTGTCGATTTTCGCGCTAGGTCGTAAATCTCACCGTCCAAGCTGCCTCCGGTTAGTGCATAATATCTTCAGCTCTCGGGGAGCTTCTGCTTGTGAACTATCTGACCTTTGAGAGTACACTTCTGGTGGGGCCGTAACGTAAATACCAATTATTCTTCGCCCTCAGGGGTATATTCTGGCGGGCCCTTTCCCTGCCACAATATATTTGGGCTCTCGACCCCAAGGGTCCCTAGTGCCTTCTTCGCTGGGATGTTGCAGCTTGCCGCAGTTCCTGCTGACGAAGTTAGTTTTGTAAAATTTGGTAGGTTCTCTAAATTTCCTTTTCTGTCCTGCGAGGTGGGACGCCGATCGAGGTGACCGACTTTTTCTGTAGGGCTCTTACCTTTCCCCGTGCGGAGGGACCGTCTACACGGGTGCTTCTTTTTTCTGTCTTCTTCTCTTTTCATCTTTCATCTCTTGCCCTGAGCACAACGTTGTGGTTCCTCCTGTAAGCCGAGTAAATCAACTTGGATCACTATTGATAGTCTTAGATTCGAAAATAGCGGAACAATACCAATATAATAATCCAGAAAATACATGGGCATGTGGCAGTTGGAAGGTTTGGCCGCGGCGCGCTAGTTTATGTTACCAACCCCAAATGAAGTGGATGAAAACTGCTGCTCTACTGGGAAATCATTGAAGTTATTCGACGTCTAAAGAGAGTAGCATCAGTTAATATTGGATAAACGCCTAAAATTTCTGATTGGGTGGGCATTTACCATCGCTCCACGGCCTGGAGATACTTGTTTTCACATCGTAGTAAGAGTACAAGGTGATCTAATGCTCGGAATGAATGGCCGTAACTCGTCATCTCAGCAAGATGGGTTTTTTCAAATGAACGTGGGAGTTAACTAGCTTCCAGGCTTTATAAAATAGCCCGCACAAATGTTAGTGTTCAAATGTTTACGAGTGAGACATTCATGTTCACCGGGACTCATATCCATGTTGTTCATGGCTGTAAAAACCGGAACACCTTCATACTGAAGTGAACAACAGAGACGGACATGCCTAAAATGTGTCATTATTCACTATATTATCCACTATATAATAAAACACAGTCGTTGGTCGCTGGCTTGCACCCTTGCTCCCTCCAATGTTGGTCCGTCTCTCTGTCACGCAGTAAGAGTTTAATAGGAGAAAATTCATGTACTGAAGAACAAGTTGAGATACAATACAATTCAATTTCAGCGCTTGGAGTACCGGTGACAAATATAGCTCTGAATCTCCGGCCTCTGGATCCCCGGTTTCATTGCTGAATGATACCGAAGTAGTTGAATCTCCCCTCCGGGGGCATAGGATGGGCCATAGGCCATAGGGTTAGGTTAGTTAGGTTCGCCCATCCTATGTTATGGGGAGTAGCGCCCCAAGGGGGTTTGTGTAGGCTACCTTAGCCATTAGATAGGCCTTCGGGACGTCTGTCTTTCGTGCCCACTTTGCTTCCTTCCACTTTCATACTCCTACTGACCTTACTGTTGTCTGTTCTTCCTCTTCTTTCCCGACTTGCTGTTCCCATGCGCGTTGATCCTGTGTGGGAACACCTTCGTGCATGGGTTCCCCGTTTTTCTATCAACATACTATATGTCCCTTCCCTTTCTTCTCTTAGAAGAGCTTAGTACTTATTTAGGGAGGCTTAAATCTTCTTATAATACCTAATACCTAGTTGAATCTTCACGCTGAGCAGACTCCTTTTTATATTGAATGAATTTACATCTCATCCAAATTTCGACGCTGGAGGTTCAACAATCAGTTGGTATCCACAACACGGTGAGCCCTGGGCATATCCAGTGAATTCTTTGACTGAACTATATTTTTCTTAGTGCAGTGCAACTAAACGCTTGATCAATTCCAAGCTGATATTCACTCCTTATCATGCTGGGGGGATATTTTGCTATCGCAAAACTCATAGTTATACAGCTTGCGTTTCACTAATGGAAGATCAGGCCTGCAGGGATGAGACCTATAATACAGCAAAACCTATACTTGGAACCAGAACAATAAAAAGCTCAATTACAAAATTTTTGCCATCATTTTTGACGGCTTGTCCCTATAGTACTGAAAATGATGAGCAGCAGGACTGACGCGTAAGAGCTCTGTCACATGACTGCTATGATGAGCTGCAGAAATAACGCGCAGGGGAAGTGTGTCCTAGCAGTAATATAAGGATCGGCGGGAATGGCATCGAGAAAGTGAGTCCCATCACTGATATAAGGATCGGCGGGAATGACATGCTGCATAACTGTCTGATAATACTAACAAGATAGGCAACAGGGTATGACCCGAACGGAAAGTATGTCCCACTTCCAACTCTGCCACATGGTGCACCAGGGAGGTAAAGGTAAAGGTAAAGTCAACTTAGACCACACCCTCACCTGGGAAACCCACATGCACTGGTTTGTGCTGCGGGTATAGGCCCACTGGCCCCAGACGAGCAAGTGTAGTCGCAGTCGCC
>LQNS02278187.1:6665494-6702076 GCA_001587735.2 Parhyale hawaiensis
GAGCATGCACACACAACTGCCGAGTCAGCACACCAAGATCTGCAAAGAGCTCGCCTCACGGGGAATCGAACGAGCGATACAAGGTGTTAGAGCTGAGAACGGAAGCATGCAGCTACCGTGGGGCGTGCCTTAGGAAGTATACCATGGCACAGCACAGATTCAGTAACCTGCCCGCCATTCAGGCTCTGCGTGCGGTGATCTGCTTTCACATTCGTGCGCTGCATTACCAATGTTCTGTGAATTTCTGTGTCTTGCATCTTTTGTTGAAACCTAATTTCCTGAATGATTTGAAATGAAAAAAAAGGTGCAATGGCAAATGGAGGGAGTCGGACTGTGCGTGACCTGCGGCTGACACGGAGCTCGTGTACACTAAATGCATTCTCGTCATCGTATTGCTGGTCATTGATCGGCTATTTCTCCTGGCCCGCCAGCGTTATACAATTAATTGAAAGATTTCTTTGCAATGAGTTTGCAAAGGAATTCACTGTTCATTTTCTTTAACTGATCATCAGTGACAAATTCTATATTATGCACGAAATTTGGACTAGATTATCATCTCAGATAGACGAACCATTGTCTATTTCAGTGGTTGCTTTACAGCTGTACTTTAATTAATTCCAAATATATCAGTACTACAAGTCGTTAGTTTCGTTCCGGTCATTATTGCGACCAAAATTTGTTCCTTGGTTATTTATTTATAATCTCCGCCAAGGAGGTGATGTTTTCGTCCAGTTTGTCTGTCACCAAGATAACTAAAAAAGTTATCGACGGAGTTTGACGAAATTTACAGGGATTGTTAGGTATGTGAGGAGAAATAGATGATTAACTTTTGGTGAAGATCCGTCCATCCGTTTGTTTGTCTTCTTTAGTTTTCTCAATGCCATAACTCAAAAAGTTATGGACGGATTTTTATGAAATTTTCGTGAGTTGTTAGGTATATCAAATAGAATATATAAATGACCAATTTTTGTGATGATCTGTTCGTTCGTATGTTTGTTACTGTGTTTGACTTTTTTTTGCTAAAATCACGTGTATTATTATATTATGCTCTCGTTTATTCACATCAAATACAAAATATTATACTGTGGGGCGGTGCATCTGCTCGCCTGTTGAGTCACGTTAAGGTTGCCATTAATGATATATTGAGAGTTATTTTGAATACGAGACGAGATGTCAATAATTTACCAGTAGTTTCTGATAATATCATGTTTCTCAGGCTGCGCTTAGTAAAGCTTCGAGATGTTTACGATTATTTTCTCTTGAAATTCATTAGCAGTGCTTTATATATTGATCCTGACCTGTTGCAAAATACTTTAGTGCTCTAGTATGTGCTCACAGATACGCTGTTGCAAAATACTTTAGTGCTCTAGTATGTGCTCACAGATACGCTGTTGCAAAGTACTTTAGTGCTCTAGTATGTGCTCACAGATACGATGTGCGTGAGAATAATTTGAATTTGCCAAATATGAGGCTAGAGGTTCACAGAAGATTTACTGTTTTCCGATGTGTTCGTTATTTTAATTAAGTGCCTGATGATCTAAAAGCTCAAATGTATGACCGAGCCTTCAAATTTGCGTTCAAAGACCTTATCATATCCAGGTATCGAACTTCGCAAATATTTTAATTAGAGATTTTCTTTTTGAGCATTAAGTTACTGTGCAATAAGTTTAACGTGCCAATGAATAGTACAAATACTCGCAATATGTAGCTATTACTTGATCCTAGACTTATACCACTACTTTACTAAAATTGTAAAAATGATGCATAAATAGACTGTTAAAACGGGAAATTGTTATATTAGCGTAAGCGATACGATAGTTACCCTTGTACAAAACAGTGGTTGTTTTCTTTCGAATTTTATGTCGGGCTACTCTTACTAGGGTTTTTACAATTCTATACAGTTCTGAGAGTGGCGTAGTTCGCTTTTTGCTTTTATGTACCTCCTGTTAAAATTCAGACATATACAGTGCGATTAAATAAGATTTTGAGTACCGATGAAATTTCTTTTAATATTGCCCAAAAATAATAGACACACCTACCTGATAAAAATGAATATTGATCAGGTATATATAGCTATCTTACAACTAGATGAACTGGCGAAGACGATATTGGTTTGAACAAATTAATAGCACCTATATAGGCTATTATCATATGCATAATCACAGCTTAGCTTTGTGCTCTGATCAGAGTATTGTATTCCAGGATTAAGGGTTGTTTGCTTGATTATTATGTGGATACACAGTTTGCGACAGGATTGTTTTACTTGTGGTTTCTGTACATAAGTCTAGAGCGAGTAACCATGGCAATATTGTCGCCTTCATCGCTCCTTGAAATTGATTTCTGGCATTTACGGCTGAATTAATTGAGTAGGATAATTTCAACCCTCAATGAATGTTTGAGATCGATAAACTGAAATAATTTTGAAATAACATAGTTTCATCTCTGATATACCAGAGACCATATGAATATCCTCACTTAACTATAGGTAATTTTTTGTTTAATTGCCCGAGTTCAATAGTGATATGATGGGACATTGTTGACCTTTGTGGTCAGTTGGCCTCACAAGCGACACGCTCGCATTTAGTAGGTTTGTTCTTGTTTTAGTTTATGTTTTAATCATTAGCGCAATAACTCAAAAAGTTTTTTGTGAATTTTTATGAAAATTGCAGGAATTGTTAGAAATGTTAAAAGACATGAATGATTCAATTTTAGTGCAGCTAGGTTAGTTTGTTTGTATGTTCGACTTATGTTCGTCAGAATGTTTGTTAACAGCATAACTTAAACAGATATGATAGGATCTTCAAAAAAATTGCAGAAACTGTTAATACTATTAAAAGGCACAAATAATTAGATTTTTTGAGTTGATGCGAAAGAAATTATGGTTTTAGAGCCAATATGAATTTTTCCTTGGCGGAGGTATGCGCTCTCACAGTGCTCTAGTTTATATTTTAGATTATTCTGGTAAATGAGATTGCGGTTTCACGTACTTTACCGTGTCGAACCGTGCTCTCGTTTTTGTTAGTGCTATAAAATCTATAGTCATCGGGAATAATTGATCTAGACTGCTGGCAGTAAAAAAATGTCAATAGCAGCGATGATTACTCCAATAGCAGTAGTCCCCTTCAGGAAGCATAGGATGGGCTATAGGGTTAGGAAGTATAGGTTCGTCCATCCTATGCTATAGGGCCAAGCAACCCCAGGGGGCCCCTCTAGGTTGTTACCTCAGCCATTAATTAGCTAGGCCTTCGGGACGTCTCTCTTTCGTGCCCACTTTGCTTCCTTCCCGATTTCATACTCCTTGCTCATGCTTTATTCTGTTCTTCCTCTTTTTCCCGACTTGCTGTTCCCATGTGCGTCGATCCTGTGTGGGAACACCTTCGTGCATGGGTTCCCCGTTACTCTTGACATACTATATGTCCCTTGCTCTTTCCTCTGTGATATCGTTCTTCTCGGAAGCGGAGGCTTAAACTTCCTAACTATGTAACTAACCAATGGCAGTGTGTTTTTTTAGGGGCCATCAGATCGACCATGTTTTTAAGAATTGTTACGTTTGGTGAGCGAGCTTCTCTACTGTCCTGCTACGACTCGCTACTCATTACCTTTGGTATCTTCTGTACTGTCTGCCTATTAGCATTGACTCGTCTGCTAATAATCTTTTCCAATCTATTTGCTGCTGCTGCTGGTATGGCAGGCAGCTTCCTGTCAAGCTCATCGTACGCTTGCCCTGTTTCCTTAGCTACCGCGCTTAACCTAACCCAGCCTATATGCTCAGTTTTAAACATAACCCAACCGACCATCTTGTCATTTGGGTTATCTCTCTTAAATTGGCTGAGTCCTGCCAAACGCCAGTTTATAACTGTCATGTTTTAGGTCCCGTGCTGTTTTAACGTAGCGAGCGATCTAAGATCGTCTAACGATGAAGTGAACGATAGGAAAGTTCGCCACTTCTTTATATTTACATCCACCTTACAGCAAGTTACGGGGGATCAGCCGCAGATCATAGCTGCTTACAAGTGAGGGCTGAATGAAGTAACACGATCGAGTTTATAACCTAACCCAACCGATTGGTTGTCTTTTGGGTTATCTCGCTTTGCTTAACCGCCAGTGTGGAACTGAACGCAACCTTCTGCTTCGTCCTTAAACCTCGCAACGAACTGGAATACCTAGGAGGGCAATTCAAAAAGTTTGCGGAAATTTTCTCTCCTTGCGTCATGACGTATCCAAGAACGTCAAGTGCAGTCTGATATGGTAGCTGGCATCCGACCGCTATACATGGCACAAGTCAGGTCATAACAAATGGTTTCAAAGATGAGATGGAGGTCCTCGTTTTTGTTAATATCAAAGTACTAAGAATTATTAGTCTCAAATCTGCTGTCAAAACAAAGGCCTAAAATTTGTTTCTTATTCGTTTGAACGCAGCACTATTACCGCTCACCCCACAGACATCAAGGCGGAGGAAAATTTGATAGTAACGAACTTCCAGCGACTTCCATACCAAATGCTTCATGGTGATGCTCAAATGAGTAATTGCTCATTTGCCTATTCAAGTGCAGCAACTTACGTCAAAGTTGGTGGAATGAATCAGCGGAGAAGAGGGCCACACTTTGCAGAACAATACATTTGCACGTACGCAAGAAAGCTTCAATTTATGTTAAATATTATCAGCAATTCAGCGAACTTCTTGAATTCCCCTCGTATATTCGTCTAGCAGTTGTTTAGTTTTTGGGAATCATTACTGCAAAATTAAAACGACCTTGAAAACAATATATTTCGTTGAAGAATCAAGTCACTCTTGCTTTAACCTAACCGCCGAAATATTAGGTACCTAACATGCTGACTTGAAGTGTTTTGTTACCTTCCTGTCGTATGATTAGCTGCAGTTCTTCATATATATATATGTGGAGTGAGCAAGTTATCAGTCGCGGGAGAAATCTCGAGCAGTGCCTCAGGTAGTATTACTTTTTCTCTTTCATCGGTTAGCATATCTTGTTTTACTTCTAAAAGCTACTGCTGCTTGCTGGAAATCTGCACTTGTTTTGTATCCACAATGTATCCTTTGTCTTCAACCTTCCAGTCCACACGTATAGGCAGCTGATACGGCAAATAGATGCAAATATCGTTATTTCACGTCTATCAGGTAACAGAAACAATTCGTACGGTTTTTATAGTGAATTTTCTGCCAGAAAAACGCAAGAACTCTCTCGGTTACTTGCTACTTTATTCTACCAGGACCGCTTTTTCTCATCCCAGGAGCTGCATATGATATCCATAATGCTGGCAGGATTTTCAATAAGGCGAGTCTATTTTGGCGGGTGGCGTATTGATCCCTGGCGCTAGGTGCCATAGGAAGCCTTCATGTAACGTTCGATATGGTCCTGTTTGGTGCGCGCTTTACGCTGTCCAGACCCTGCACGTGTGTTGCTGCTCTTCATTAGTTTATTGGCCAACTGCTGCTCTCTTCTGCTTATTTGTGTTGGGCCGCTCCCCGTCTGGCATATGCTCCTAGAGGTGCTCTCACCATGCTACTATAATGAGATATGCTATATGCTCTCGTAGACGTAAGCCTGTATCTGGCGTCTGGAAAACGGCCTTGTAGGAATAGCATTACGGATGTGACCGTAGATAGTCACTTGACCGATAAAGGGTTAAGCGTTTAACTCGGTCAAGTCCCAGCTGAACGTCTGCATCCATGCCAATAGCAGTAGTTATAGCGTGTTTACGTTTGCAAATTAAGTACCGTCTAACGTCCCAATTTGCATCCATTTTCATGATAATAGTGCTGCTTAAAACTTATCTATGCTCATAATTTTGTTCTATCCCTTAAAACGTCACAGTTAAAAGTCATTATCCAGAACAATAGCACTAATGAAAACATATCTATCCTTGCAGACTAGATTAACCCATTAGCGTACCATTTAAACATAAAATTACTACAAAATAGTGCTCTTTGTAACATCGTTTCTACCTTTGTGGTCTTGCTTTACCCTTCAACGTCTCAATTAAACGTTTATGTTAATTACGAGTGACTTTATTTGGGACGTAACCTTCGGTCTCCTAGGACGTTCAGGAATTTAGTGCCCCAGTACGGAGCGATGCACCGTGTGGTGCTGCAGTTGAGATCTCATTCATAGTTACCCTATAGGCTACTAGATGTTGTGTGGGGTTCTCGCCAGTTCTACCACTGACCGGTGTGATCCACACCGCTCTTCTGCCCAATGTCAACTGAAAAAAGCCGGTAAAGACCAATGCACTTCTAAAGTTTTTGTCGACATAGTTGTAAACAATTTCAGCCTTACCTGACCTCAGGACATCAGCAATGTGTAAAATATACCTTCTACCTACCGATTGGGAAAAATGGTTAGTTGCAAGGTTGGGACTATGGAAAATGAGCTCTTTGTTCTTCTCACCGCTCATGTTTGACCTCACCGTGTTAGCCAATAGTTATATGCACTGCTGATTCTGGAGCTGCAGACAGTTCTGTTCTAGCGTGGAGCTGCTTTTCCTTCTGGTTTTGTCTCATTTCCAACATTATGCGAGGGATTCGGTAATCGACTGTCGATGCTAATGTAGCCTGGCTACTTGTCAACTGGGTCAAATCGAGATTACTGGGAGCGGGGCGACGTCTGAGAAAGTGTGCTGGCCCACTTTTATCGTCGTATATTCGTGTAGAGGCTCCCATTGTTTTTTCACGCGTTTCTATATTTGTCTTTGATCTGCACTGCTAAATACTACATGCATAACTGTCTTACCTGTAGTGTTTTGTTTCTTTTTTCTGCTTCTTCTACTATGCCCGATGTCTCCTTGCATTACAACTGCTCTTTAATTTCCATTGTCACTTACGTCATTTTTTCACGGTTCTTTCTGTGTAAATTTCTGCTTGAACTTGACTTAAATAATTTTTTTTTTGCATGACAAGTTGTCCTTTTCGTTCCGTAGTACACTTTCTCTTCTCTTCGTTCTCCTTTTCTATATACAGCGATTCGTTTTCCTGTGTACGGTTCCTTCAGATCGCTGTCTTGTCTACTGCTCTTCGTGATCCTTCCTCGCAAAAGTTGACTCTTTAATGCCTTGAAGAATAATTCACCGCTTCGTATTCTGGTAGTAAAGATTTTTATCTATTACCGTGAAAGCAAAGGCCGTTTCGTGACCGCGTTTGACGACCGTCAAAACGACCGTCCGGGCTCCACTGTGAATGCTTTGACCCGCTGCATATTCCTTTGTTGTCGGTTGGCTTTGTTCCGAGTTGTGCATGGGCTGGACTCTCTGCCTGCCTCATCCTCAGTGTCGGCACGGGCACGGTACAGTTTCCCGTGGTCTTAGGGACGTATTCTTAATCTCATGGATAGTCAACAATTTCGGGGCGATGGAAACCATAAACTGCGTGACGTTTAGATTTACTCTCGGGTTATGATTTTGAACGAAGTGGCGTTTTCAAGTATTACGGTGGGTGTATCTGTGCTTCTCAAGTACAGTACTGCATATTACTCTCTCTGAGCACTATATGACAGTACTAGAGTGCCCGCGCCGTAGCCGGTTGATAAACCAGTTACTGTGACAGAGGTACTGGCTGTAGAAAAACACGTACTTGACGAACGTGACCGAATGCCTTAAAACATGAAACAGTAGCCAGTTCTGATGGATAAATTTCGAAAACTCTTGTTTTTTCGGCGTCTACAGTTATTGGTATTTCCATCACATGAAGTGCACCAATTGTATAGTTTTCAAAATATTTCAATCCAGAGTTGTGTTCAATTCCTGTGTGAAGCTCTGAGTAGTGTGTGCGTGAAGGGTTATGCAGGTCTGATGTGGTAAGCTTGTCGAGAGCCGTGCGAGAATCGGTAGATGATGTTCTTCACACCACCTTCGACTCTTGGAGCCCCCCCGAGTAAAATTCTGTAGTTACGTAAGCACGGTAAGCACGTCTAGTGAAGTTTTTGAATTTTCAATAGTGGTTTTGAAAATGTAAACGTTATAACTTGAAATTTTTTGTCCCGTAGGAGTAGGTAATATTTTATTGTAAGACAGATGACACCTCATTTACTGAGTCACGTTTGTACATGTCACCATTTTCGATACCTATCCTACAAAAAGTAATGCAATTCAATGTTTGATGTGCAGTAAGCCTCGTGAGTTACAGTGTTTACATTTTCTTAATATGGCTTGTTTTTCTTGCAATTACGTTTCTCTTTCCATCAAAGTGGCTGGCCGCTCCCGCGCAAGTGTAGTCCTGTAGACGTACTTATTGGCCCGTTCTCTTTGGGACGAAACCCGCCCGTCGTGCCACTTTTCGACCGCCTTGCCTCCCTAGCACAAAAAGTGTTTTTCTTTTATAGCTTGGTGCACAATGAATTTTCAGTTACTACGTATCACAGTCCTTCCTCGGACCAGTTGGAGGTAACTCGCCACTAAACTGGGCCCTATCGCCCCGCTCTGTAGTCCGCCATAAACATTCCTTTACCATCTCGAGTAATTTTCTGCCTCGGCTCCAATTAGGTTTGTGGTGAGTCGCTCCCTTTGCACAACTTTGGCAGCTGTTTAAAGTGACCCTCGCTTCTGTTGTGGCTGTTTTACGTCGCGCTTACTCTCTCTGGGGAGCATTCGGCTGCTTTGTTTTGGGGAGAAACTCGTGGATAGTGTGAAGTTTGCTGGCAACGTTGGGAGCCGCCAAAACTTGCGTCTTCTGTCGCCTGAAGTAGGGACGTTTTGAATAAAGACTCGACTACTGCTGATACTTTATACAATTTAGGAGCGGTTGAGAAAACTTACCAGGTCTTTTGAAGTTTGATGGTGAGTTGGTAAGTGGACAGATGTATAGTTTACGAGGAAGACGCGATGAGACCTGCTAATACTTTATGTACATAGCAAATTTGGACGCACTTACCAAATTGGAGTTGTTCTTCTGGTACATTTTCCCTGTTTCCCTGTAGTTTCCGACTACAATGTATAGCTTGTAATTATTGAGATTTACGTCAGTGTCGAGGTACCACATTGATTGTTCTCAGTAGAGAGAGACAGGACTTGCACTAGAATTTGATTTTTTTGTATTCAAGCATTATAGGACACTTCGGGGAAATCTCGTCATTGTACATGAACAATCGTTGGACTGGCTAGCTACTCTCAGCTCGCTGCCACGGTGTTGCATAAGTTTATTTTTCAAAAGCGACTTAAAATTGTGTCATGAATTTGAAATACTGAGCACATACCCTGTATGTAGCATTACTGTAGTGTACACGCTGCACTCGCCACAATCTGGAAATAGGGCAGCAGCGAGCTCTGTAATGAGAGTAGAGGGACGATTAGCCTCGCTATCAGCAGCCCGTGCCTCCCTCATGCTCTCACTAAAATGTTAACGAAATGTCACTTTATGCTAAGCAGCTTTATCTGCTCCCCTTCCCCCCCGCTCTCTTGGTGGCGGCCTGCCTTGCTGCCATGTTCTTGCTGCCGCTAATATCTTGAGCTGTGCGTCCCGTGTCCATTGTTGCGTCATCCTGTGTCTACTCTAACTGATGATGATGATGATTCCAAGTTATATATTATACTAGAGTACCTGCACTGTCAAAAATGACAGCGAGGAATTTCTGATGATTCTTCTTCATTAATCATAGTTTCGTTACTAATACGCTTCTGAAGGATGCCTACGCTACAACGACCATCTCATATAGTCATAAGATGAGTGCTCTCTGTTTCAGTTCATCTAAGCTGTACTTCACAATAACCCCTTTGTCTTAGTTTTATTGCTCTTCAGAGGGCTTCTCAAATGAAAATTCAATATGCTGCCCGGAAAGTTCTACATATATGTCGCATTGGCCTGATAGAGGTACACCCCTTCCGAGAACCTTGTAGGTTAGGTGCCAGGACTGGTTCTGCTAATGACCTATGTCAAATATAGGTCTTTATACGGTTTCAGAGTGTTCTAAAGTTCATATATCACTACGGGAACCAGTCCTGGATTACCTAACCTACAAGGTTGGCGGGGTAAGAGCTCATTGTAAGGGAGCTGGTACTAGGGTGGATGGTGGCAGCAAAAAAAAAAAAAAAAGAAATCGAGTTTTACTATCGAGAAGAGGGCATGCGTTGGAACGTAGACTAATTTTCCTTCAAAATGAGACCAAATAAATCTACGGAGTTTAATGTGTTTTTTTCACTTTTTGAAGATTGAGGCCGTTAGGTGGCCAGGATTTTGGTACCTCTTAACAGGCAGTATATGAATATTCTTAGTCATTTAATAGCCCTTTTCGAAATGTATACATACCTTGAGCTCAGCTAATACTGGTACCAGTTCTCAAGGTTAAGCCGAGAACCGTGGGTACCAAAAAAATTTCGAGTGGTTATCGTCGCGCACCGCCCGTAAAGTTTTTTCCTAAGTGTAATGAAATAAAGAGTGGAGCTTTCCAAAGAGTTTTTAACAGTTTTCGGCCATTTTTGAATATCTTTTTATGCGACAAAACCCTCTTAGTCGCTTGCTGTTCCTAACTTCTACTTTTCACTTCTTCTCTCATCTGTACTATTAAGTAGGGCCACTAACATGTTCCTTTCCTTTTAAAGTTCTCGTTCTCGTCGACTTCTTGTGTCGATCAAATAGTGAAACGTTCGACAGCGACTCATTTTGTCGTCAACTGCGACATGCAATCGGCACGTTATGAACTTCTCTCCACCCGACGGTACTCTGTACAACTTCATCACCGTTCTATCGATGATTGTGTATTGTGTATGTTTGAACTTTCTTGTGACATTGGCATGTTTTTTCTGTGAAAAACTCAAAATACTTTTGATGAACTTCAGTTCTATATTCTTGTCTAGTCTTACTTAGTCTAACTTTTGCTCAGCATTTACCTTATTGTTCATGTTTGTTTATCTCGTATCGACATTTTGATCTCCTGTGGGATCGACCAGTCTCCTGTATGGGTTCCAAATTTCCCTTGGCACGCTCTATGTTCCTTCTCTCTTCCCCTCTCTGAGTCACAGTGTGTACGCTTGCCCTAAGGATGTTAATAGTAAAAAGAAAATAACATGAACGACTCTATGCAGTGGCACTAGTTTATTATTTACGGCGGCTTGACGTTCACGCATGTCGTGTATCTCGTCAGCCTGTCGCGTTGTGCAACGTTAACATTGCTACTTATGTTGCACGCATTGCTTCTTTTTTTTTCTTGTCGCGTTTCAACTTTCAACACTTCGAACATCGCGAAAGTGCCAATCCGGTATTCGCTCTATCATGTACAAGCAATTAGTAGCGCTCATGCGCCCTTGACTTTTTATCTTTATAGGCCATATTGCAAAATCAGTCTCACGTTCGGTAAGTGCTAATGAGAGTCTGATATTTCTTCCAAAGTCTTTCATCTGTTTCAAACTCAGGGTACAAAAATCGGCTCACAGAGTACAAATCGATGTAGCAAGTTTAGCAATTCCTGTTTAAAAATTCCTCATCTGAAGATATACTGGCCCTACCCCCTAGCAATACAATGTACGGCATATTGACGATGACAGCGTATGTTGCTATCACACTTTCCCCTCAGGGGGGGGGGGAGATAGGATGGGCCATAGGGTCAGGTAAGTTAGGTTCGCCCATCCTATGTTATGGGGCCTGGCAACCCCAGGGGGCTCGTGTAGGTTACCTCAGCTATTAGTTAGGCCTTCGGGACGTGTCTTTCGTGCCCACTTTGCGTCAAATATGTAGCCCTTAGTCCGTTTAATGTTAATATGTTTTACAATAATCCTAATTATCGAAACCCGTGATTGCGAGCTTACAGTTTATTCATGTGAACTTGTGAGGCCAAAAACGAAAAGCGCTATTGTACGACTGCTCTAAAATTCCTGTATAACCCAATTTAAAGCACACTGCACGCATTTGGCAAAATTATTACATGCGCTATTTCTGCAAGAAACGACAGTCGAATTGGACGTAAATGGGTTATTATTTGACATTGCTGCTGTAAAGATTTCCGGGCTAATCATTACACTTCCGTTTTGTGAAAAACTTGCTCACACTACAGAAGTGAATGTATATTTGCAAAGATAAAAATGCTGCTTAAGGAAAAAAAAAAAACGTGTTACGCTTGATTAACACGTTTGACCGCCACCTGGTAGTAGTCGTTTGACAGTGTGTAATTTATCACCTGTAATGTAAGTGACGGTTATCGTGCAAAGAAATAGCAGAGTATCTTAAAGAAACTTAGAACTTTTCTCTCTCGCTTTACATTCGTATAGCATGGTGCACTTCCTAGTTGGCAGTCTTCTTGGCACTGAATAAATAAAGTGTGCTTCTCTTAATTCAATAGCTGATAAATCATGTAACGCATGACGCTGAAAGTGGATCGTTGCCGATTCCAATTTATATTGTAATTAATATTACGCATCAAACGCACTGAACTGCGTTTTCCAATGTTGAGACCAGCATTTTCCCTTGGCTGAATCATTGCGGTTACGCAAGAATTTAGAATGTGAAAAAGTTTGAACCGCTCAGTCTTTCCGATTTGTCGTAAAGCATTAGTTGCAAAACCTGGGTAAACTGTCGGTCGTTCAGCCTTGCTGTTGCTTCCGAGAGGCTGCGTCACAGGTGGCTCGCTTTTGATGCCACTTCTTCTAGCAATTTTATTATCATTATTCTCCGCGTTAAACTACAGTTTTTTTTTTTCATTTTCCTCTCAGTGATACTATAAAACTGACCATTTCGTTGAAGAATGTAAGACTCGCAGAAAAATAATAATAATGTTCTCTTGAAAAAATGACAGAAGAGCCGTCAATTTTACGGATCTTTCTCGGCATATTTGCTGCCGTCGCCTCTTCCGTTACATCACCGGTGTATTTTTTTACGGTGTATTACTCCCTTTCTTTTATCAACTGTTGATGCTGATCATTTCCGCACTTCAACAACGCGCCTGTATTTCAGAAGCAAATAAATTCTGCTGCTGCCCCCGCTGTTGCGTATAATATCGTCGAATTTTTCTGGTGTCCGACTCTTTACTATACAGCCAAGACAATTGAAATTAAGACTTAGAGAATAGAGTCAGGGAATTACTGGCAAAATAAGAGCATAAAGTACAAAGTTGCGAGGGTAGAGGCGGTCACGAACAGCCCGGCCCGGAAGTTGGGCATTTAAAGCCCCGCACGAAACTCGAGCGCGGGTCTCGGCGCAGCGATAGCGGCTCACACAATGGGTGGCCGCACTTAACCCTAGCAGTGTTCTTGGCTACCTTGGAAGTTAAAATCGTAAATTAGCCTCTGGAGCGACCGCAACATCGGCTAGCGTTGTGACATCGTGGTATGGCGGTGACTTACTCTACACACAGAGAAATGGTTGTTTGCCATTAAGCAAAATTATTTAACTGTAAACTACCTTATCGTTTAAATTTGCGTCAATGCACATTGTCGTTTGTGTTGAACAACAGATGAACAACAGTGTCTTTTACGATTAATTATTATTGCTTTGTAGCTGAAATATTGCTTCGTTAGCGATAAGAAACCAGGTGTTTTTTTTATCGAAAAGAACATACTTTTCTGCGTGTAGACCAAAATAAAATATTTAGATGATATGCACTTGTTACATAAGCTGTTTTCATTGATGCAGCACCCAAAGCTGCACTGTGACAGCAATAGCTGATAGAGGGCCGGAGCCTGGGTCTCAGCTACTCGCTGGCAATGGGTCTGTTAACCCGTAAGGTATCTAATCTATTGCAGTGCGCTTGCATCTCACTGAGCCTTTGCTCTCCCGCCTATATTATTTTACATCACGATTTGTGTTATTTCTTCGTCACTTGAATTTTTTAGGTGTGCAATCGCATCCAGTAACGAAATAAATTCCAGTTACGAGGCAGTGTATAATTATAGGTACTATTACCATATCTACTACCGCTCGTTGGCAACTGAAATTTAAAATATCGATCGTTAGTAGACGTGAATGTTAACATCCAGCAAACATAAGTGTTGTGCTACGTCACTGACGTATAGTGGGTTCCATCATGGAGCTATGGACAGATAGTTGCTTTGTAATCGTTCTATATATAGCTATATAGGGTGATACTGTACAGTAGTTCATTAATTACCGCGCGCATATATCTCAGGTACCGTAATACGCGGCGTTCGCGTGTAATCATGTTTAGAAATTTTTTAATTGAGATACATAAGCGTTCAACAAACTTTGCTTGTACGTCTCATCGTACGTATACATTGTTTTTGAATATTTGGGTGACATACAAATAACATAGTTCGAAGAAATGTGTCAACTGCGAGTGTTCCGTATAAACTTATTCTCTAATTTGCAATGTGTTTGTTGGACTTGTGAAATTGTGGAGTCAAATTTTGTAGCAGATGAATCGTTTTTGTTATTCTTGTTTCTTTGAATAAGTAAGATTTTCCTCGATGGAATCCCTCGACAATTCTAACAGTGACACAGATAATACTTTGTGGAGAACAGATGAATCTTCTCCTACTGTAGCAAGTTTCTGGTTTTACTGTGAACCCGTCATGTTATTCAATTATGTGGCCTCCATGAAAAACGCTCATGTGCAGTAAAGTGCAGTGTTTTTTAATTTAGCATCGGTTCTATGTTTTTTTTTAACCCTCCACGGCATTCTCTTAATTGATGCTTTGGCTCATGCTTTTTCTACACAATTTGGACTTCGTAAGTTCGGCAAGTTGGGCTTCAAATTACACGAATTTAAAGATAAGTCAAGTTCACTGTTCAACATAAAATAAATCAATAGATCAAATAAATTTATTCTAATTTGAAGTTCACTTTTTCCTTTGAAATCGATTTAGTTTTGCTAAATAAAGCTGAAAAGGGTATATATGGATTTGCTCAACTCAAGTCATTCAGTCTAGGTGATAAGCATGTTGATCATGAAATAATAATGCGAATAATATTACTGATAATAAATAAACTAATACAGACAACCATCCCGCTAAACTTCGCACGGTGCTCACAATAGCGTTTAGCGTTTTATTGTAGTTTTTTGCCCTACCATAACACTTGTGAGCTTTGTGAGTGGATTGCATAACATGTTATGCCAGTGTTGTCCAATTTCTGCTTGGCGATGCAAGCGAGTTTGTTCCCAACTATTCTCCAGTACGCTAGTATTGTGCCAGGCTCTCTCTTCGTGTGTGTAGTACAATTAGTGCAGTACACAATTGATAGAGCTTATTGGTGGAAGTATCTGCTTGAGCAATTAGCTTATAATTTTTCTTTTCCTCATCTACAACTTTGCCTATTGACACGACTGTGAATATAATAAAATTGCTACTGATAAAGACGTTTGACTTAAGATCATTTTTTTTACATGTTGCTACTCAAACGCACCCTGTGCAAGACACGTGTGTTGCATGTTCATAAAAACTTTTCCGTGACGAACTTCGGAGACGAAAGCCGTCTCTGAATGCACACCCACGTGCACTGGCCGATATATACCACTGTGCAGCTGTATAACGTCCGCTCTTAATTTTCAAATAACTTGTCATTACTATCAGCAATTGAATTGGTTCTTGTTTTATCACTTGTGGGTCTTCGGACGGAGTCCGGGTGACGTTCCGCACATCACCCCACGATTCTGGAGTCACGATGCTACATATCTTCTGTGGGACCTCGGTTAGCGAACAATTATGTGATACCAGGTGCCCGTTGATCCGTTCGTTCATGCACTTTCCGGTACATTCAGTACCGGAGGATCGGAGACATACTTTGCAGGCCTTCCTTGGCTTTGAAGCGAGGGGCTCATGATGAGCGATTCGGTCGAGAACTTGAGGAAATTATTTACGAGGCCCGGGGCAAACAGACTTAAATCTAAATTTTTTATTAAAAATTTTGTGTCAAATTAGCGTACTCGTCCAATAATACTGGCAATGAAGAAGTTGCTTGATCACTTTATTATTATATACACGCAGGCTCTATTGCACTACTATTTGCATCATTCACTCAGACGCTGTTTCTCTCCCTTATTTGAATTGTTTATCACACTCTTCGGGTCCGTGCGTCGGCGCGAGGTGGTGCACTAGCAAATGATATTCCTTTACTTCTACCCTACTACTACTTATTGTTGGATCTGGCTCATAGCGGCGATCCTGTATGGCTGATGTATTCCGCCTTCCTACATGATCTCGTTTTAACCCTTTAGTGCCTACAGTACACATATGATGACATTACATGTAGTGTTATTGCTACGAAAAGTGATGTTCTATTGAGGCCTAAAGGGTTAAACTATTGTTAGAAGCGAATTCAGCCTTTTCAGTGCATGTCAGACAGGGTGATGGAGTCTGTATTGATTCATTAAGTTGCCGACCTTCGCCTCATTTGACCTCGCCGCTGAATGACGTTTTCAAAATTGAAGTTGCGTCTTCCACATGGAACAAAAACACAAGTTTTTATTGTAGAGCTCGACGAATTGACGATCTTAGTGTGACTGCTCTGTGCTCTCCAAGCAGCAGCTCATCAATAGCAAAGTCATTACGCTGATTAAAGCATAAAAGTCCTTTGTTCTCGACTGTGTGATGAAGCGCAAGATGCCAGCAACGAAGTTTTTGTTGTAGTCTCAATATTTATGGTCTTCATTACTTTTCGCCTCTTGACTCTCATGTCCATCGAGCAATTACAAGTAAACAGCCGATGTTATTAACCAGAATCATAGATAATATTGAAGGTGTGCTAATGCATTTCATATTGGGTAGTGAATTGTCTATAATTTGAAAATTTTGTATTTGGCAACTTAATCGTAGGTGAGTTGATAATAATACCATTCAATGCATATTGTATGTATGGCCCATGCCAGTAAGTATTATTAGCTATTGCAACAGAAATGAAGCTGAAGTGGAAACCCTGGCATGCCCGCTTGGGTATACCCCATCGTCCATATCGATACATCTGCTAAAATTGCTCCAAAACTCATTCGTATTGAGGTCAGAAGTAATGCATGTTTGGTAATGGACGTTAGCAAACATGCTTTAACAAACGTAATTGGTATTTACACGCTCTGTAATGTTTCAGGATGATACGTAATACTAGCTAAAAAAATGAACGTGTGTAGTCCTAGTATCTCCCTCGTAGCACTTTATTGGTATTGCGTGCCTACAATGTGAAACGTGTCACTAATATAATTGCATGTTATGTGCAAATGCTGGGGTTGGTTTGGCGTACCAATAAAAGAAACACCGGCCCTCATCCTTGAATATTCTGCATACCTGTACCCTGAAGTTCAGGTATGATGTGTTCCTGTAATACATTTTCCTTTTTATTGCATTGAGCTCATTCATAACGCAGCCCAGAGTTGCTGAGCTGAGAAGCGCCGCCCGTAATAAAGCCTGTGAATTTTGATGCGTCTCCTTGGCCCATATAATGATGCGTTCATGGCTCATTGCAAAGACTTGAAGCGGACCGCGGCTCAGAGCGGCGACTCGCATGAGTCAATAGTTCAGAGTCGCAAATGAAGTCGCCCGAACAGTAAAGGCAGTTAACTGGTCCCCAAGTCTGATATTAAATGAGAAGTTATTGTAAGGCCGATATCATTAGGGTGCCACCTGCACGCTATATGGCGTGCGCTATACAATCAAAGTTGCAATGCTAAAGACGTAACGAAAATGCTTTAGCTGTCAGTATTCGCTATCTAAACGACGGCACGGCAAACCTCAAGGAATTTCAGAGCCACTAAACCAGATTTGAAAATGAGGAAGCGTAAGAACAGAATCGAGCTTAATACAAGCTAGAATTTTAAGTTAAATGATATGGTTAAAGCATGAAGCGCAGCACAGGAACAGCTATACATGAAACAGAAGAAGCGAGGACGATAGGACGATTTGCGCAATACCTTGAGGAACGCTGCTCAGGTGTTCTTGGAACCAGAGCTTCGAGCCCTTCAGAATTGGGTGCCACTTCAGGGTGGCAATGTGTTACTTAATATTAAATATTGAAAGATTTCGTGACTCTAGGAATGCCTTGTACTGTACCGGGTCGTTTTACGTCAGAAATTTTTCCTATTTTTCAAATTACTAATACAGTCAAGTTGAGGCAGATCGCAGCTGCTTCTTTCTAAATAGCGTAGCATTGCGTAGAGTATATAATGTCTGAGGCTACCGTGATTCTCAATCTTCGTTTTCTTTTCGTTGCTACTTCGTCAGTCACTGACCTATGGGACCTCTGGTAATCGCTGCCTACTTGGGAACGGAAGGGGTCGTTCGTGCTGTTCGCGTACGGCGGCTCCACCGCACTGCATTGTTTGTATCACGGTGTTATGTAAATAGGTGCGGTGGTTAAACCTGAAGTGTAATAGTAGTAATTATAAAACTTGGGACAAGAGATTACTCACGATGTATTGGGTCGCTGTGACCGAACGCAGACTCACTAGATTTCCGACTGGCCGGAAGTTTAATTGCATGTTGAGAACAACTTGGTGATGATATTTATCGCAACGCACCTCCAAGGACCAGCCACTATTATTGAACGCACCTGATGATTTGGTTCGGATTTAACTTGATTTACTGCAGCTACAGTTTGGCACCTACCAGTTACTTATTTAATCTGCTGCAGTATGGCCCGTTTGATATTGCCAACAACTGCGAACCTGCTCAGTGCATGACATTTGGACGAGCTCACTACTCCGGGCCTACACTTCACTTGCCGTCACTTTACCTGCAGGATACTCAGGATCAACAGTACACAACTGGCGTGTGAGTCAGCAGACCACAGAAGCTTTACAGACACGCCCTGGAGCCGCAGGCCATGGGACAGTCGGCAACAAACAAACAAACCGTAAGCGACTCTCAAGTTCATCAGCAGACGATAGAAGGGCGTTCGCTGTCAGCTTTTAGTTGGTTCTCTTGCCGGCCTGCGCCACCGCTCCGTCATCTGCGCAGCTTCGTACGTTGCTTACACTGTAGCTAAAGGTCGCAATACTGCGCTGCACCGTCCGTGAAAGTCTCTTTTTGCCTCTCGTTTTGATGCTTCCCGTAAGGCGAGTTCACACGAGCGACTTCACTCCGTTTAAGGCCATCAGTCGCTCGATGAAAATTTTGTTGACGGGCTAGTTAGGTTTCACATTTAACTGTGCGTGTGAATGGTGCGTTGCAGCTGGGAGAACGTTCTCCACAGCGTATTTACAACATAACCTTAGATTCTCAACGCAAATTGGTTGCAAATACGGCTGTACTTGCATCAACCACCCACACATTCAATTACAATATTGTTCATGTCAAAGTTAATGAAAAAGCAATTTAGATGCAAGCTGTCGTCGACAGCCGGCGTGACACTTCTGCACGAAGGTCGGGTAACCTTGGCAGAAGTGGCTGTGGATGTTACTTTTGCCAATTCGTCAACAGAGCGGCTGTTGCTGATGACATGACACGGCTTCTAACAAACACTTGGGCAATGTTTTCAGGATTTGGAGGTTGGCCGAGGGCAAAAGTGTTTTGAACCGTTGCATTAAACTCAGCAGGCCCGGGCCCGACCGGCGCGGGCGGCAGGGCGCAGGTAGTCAGTCGTGAAGTGCATCAAAGCCGACGGGCCACGAATGCTACTATTGATATTATTCCTGACAGAGAACTGTCTTTTGCGGTGTGTGCGTTGAGGGAGTTGGGGCATGTTCGAGTCGCCCTCTTCGGCTGAGGGTACGGAACCTGCTTAGCTTTTACAGTGTCAGCAAATTTAGTTCTAGGAATTGGACTCGCAACTTTGGGTCCAGTTTAAGGCAAACCGACAGCCCTAGACACGGGCCTTAACTTAACCGTAACCGGTTTCCAATTAACGCTGAAAATAAGGTCTGGAGTTGTCGATTTATCTCTCAAGACTGAGCTTCTAAACCAGGTAAAGCAAATCGACTTAGATTATCGTGATCAAAACTGACGATTCGAATACACCGTAGTACTTTCGCTTCTGGCTGGATTTCCTGATACTTTTAGAGTCGCTGTAGCAAAACTAACTTATTGTCAAAATTCGAATTTTAGTTTATTGTCAACATTAGAGTTTGATAATAAGAAATAACGCGCCGTATGTGAAGCGTCTGATCGACGGCCGTGTCCAGTGCAGTCCCCGCTGTCCCGACGCTTTGGTCATTTCTCACAGGTTTCCTGTTGAGCATTATTGTACCTAAGAAATATTTCCTAGGAGATCATATTAGGCACTCGCAAGAGCCGAATTTAGTATCGTGAAGAATTAAGTTTTTCTATGAGGCGCATGAGAATACAGCTAAATGTATTCTAGTCCATTTTATTAAGTTTGGTCCCGCACGGGGCATAGGATGGGACAGGCCAAAGTGTTTGATAAATTTAGGTTCGCTCATCCTAGGTTCTTGGGAGCAGCGCCCCAGAGGGATCCTACATGTGGGTTACCTTGGCCATTAGCTAGGCGTTCGGGACGTCTGTCTTTCGTGCCCACTTTGCTTCCTTCCAAATTCATACTTAAACTGATCTTACTTTCGTCTGTACTTCCTCTTCTTTTCCGACATGCTGCTCGCAAGCCCGTTGATCGTGTGTGGAAACACCGTCGTCCATGGGGTTCCACGCGTTCTCTTTTAGAAAAGCTTAGTACTTATATAGAGGGGCGTAAACTATCTTAATAGTGCAACAACTATTAAGTTCAGTCTCAGCGTCTGAATGACAACAGGAAGATTACTATCAGCTGCCCTTCATATATCGTACTGAAATGTACAGCGTGAATCTGTGTACATCAGAAAACATTTCTTTCCTCCTGTAAAGCCCGCTGCACACGGTAGTCTTCTGCCCAGTGTTTTCTTTTCGCCACATTCGAATGCGCTGCTGTGGCGGTGTTAACAACAAAAAAGTGCACTGCTTTTTGAGTTGCCATTCATGCAAAATTCGTAAAGACACAAGGAACTAAACTAGTAACAGTCATTAAGCCAGTAGATTCGACGGCTAACATTTTATTGAAACTTCCTGTAGACACGCAGTTATGTTTACGTGGACACGGGGAAGTATTCGAACGCGGTGAAGGGCAAAAGACTTCCGTGTGCAGCGGCTTAACTCTACAATCCCTTTACTTTGCCACCTTACCTTCTCTCTTCATCTTGTTCTGTATGTTACGTTGAGGATTACGCACTTTAACAAAAATACCGCTCGTGGTCACTTGCAACTGAGAAATCACCTTCATCCACTAGTGTTCCTGCAAGTTAACATGTCGTCCGATAACTATTGTTTTACTTCATATGTTACTATTCTGTAGCGTAGAAAACGAAGCGGCAGATTCTTGTAGCATTCCAGGCAGCAGTGTCTACAACTTTAATTATGAATTGCCGTACTCTTGGAAATTGTGACTGATTTTCCGTGCAAAAGCCCACAAGCATCAGCGAAAGTTGAAGGGATCCGAACCGGCATGAATGGTGAACAGCACGTTTTATAAAATCGTGACACCCTGGAAGTAGCTAGCCTACAACGCATTGCTTATATTGTACCAATGAATTTATTCAGATTCAGCAAGTTTTTTTTTTTTCAATTTTTTTACAGATAGGTTGCAACACCGCATCTTCAAAACGGATTTATTTTCAAAAGCATTTATTTCAGTAAAATTTGCTATTAGCTTCGCTTTCACTCACCACCATGCATATTTACATGTCTTTTGAAACGGTTTTGTCATTGGTTATACAGTATGTCTATGTTCTAAACTTTTGTCCCATGTCACTCAGAAAGTAAAGTTTGCTTTTGCTGCATAGACGCCGTCGGACCAATTTTTCCATCGTCTCTCGATCATCGGGTCTGGAATGACGATGCCCAGTATGGTGTAATGCTGCTGATTTGTGTTCACTGTTTCACAGTAATACTGTTTATGAGAAAATCTTCAGGCTAATGCCCGTCGAAAACGAAATACTGCGCTTGAGAAGTGCTCGCTGTCTGCTCTTAATTTTGGAAGAAGTGAAAACGTGCAGGAATCTTTAATTTGTTATCAAAGTATGTAGTTATGAAACAAATGCGAGATGTTTTTTCACCTAAACAAAAGCGACGAATAATTCACATTAAACTGTAAAATTTCGGCCCAACACGTGAATTTTATTACTGCATTTCACTTGGAGTCTTTGACTCTTTTTTCCGTCTGACAGTTTTGGCTCTCTGCCTGCCAAAGACTTCACGGAACGATGTTCTATACCCACACACCACCCATATACTAGCCACAGGTGGCCTAGAAGAGAAGGTATAGAGCTTGTATCCGTGTAGCTGCTGGCTGTGTAGACTCTCGTCGCCTGCACCTACCAGCAGCCGCTCCGGTGCTGGCTAATTTTAGCTGGCGTGAAAGGCAAGTTTTCGGCACTTTTACTGCTGGGTCTTAACTTGCAATGAATTACGCTCGTTGGTCCAGGCCGTCCCTTCTCTCTGCTGCCTCCCCTACTCAGGAGCGCACAGCGCCCGCCGTCCAGCCGACGCAGGCCACTGGCTATAGCCTCGAGCTCTCTCTCCAGGAGTGTTGTAGTTTGATTGTTCATTACTGTAAGTTTGTTCCCTTCGTGCAGTCGATTTTGGTGGTGTGTAGACGGAATTTTTACCGCATGTTGAGAAGTGCCATCAATAACTCCACAGCTAATGAAAAGCTTGCTTAATTATTCTCGTGTTAAGCCGAGTTCACACCATTGTTTTTTCGACGCCGTCATAGCCCTTCACGCTTCCAATTTTTTTTTGTTGCTTGCTTGTAAACAGCAGAAAAGTGTACAGCATTCTAAGCTGTAATTCACTGCAGCTTTAAATAAAGAGATGCCCAAAATTTCACTAACGCCAGCTGACACAACTACCGTTTCAACAAATCTTTTAATAAACAAACACTTGTGTTTACAATGAAGCTACAAATTGTTCAAACGCTGTGTACCTACTGTAACGAACGACGAGGTATAGTGTGAAACCTGCTTTATGTGTGCCCTCAACTCTAATGCTTCATATGGCTAATAATGCTTTGCAAAATACTTTCTGTTTTCAGCAGAACTAGAGCTCAGTGTTTCTATTCTGTGACCGTATACCTTGTCCTTATACTTTTGACTTGCTATGACTATAACTAGCTCTTATACTGTACTTACACTTGACTTTCCATGACTGTGCAACTGGTCTTTAGATATTGAATTTCAGTGATTATAACTGGTTCTCATAAATTTAACGGCATAACTGGACTGTATATCGAGCTCTTCTACGCTTTGCTATGACTGTTTATATGGCTCTCCTACATTTAACTGTGAGTGTATAACTGGTTTTCTTACAGTCAACTAGGTAGAACTGGCCCTCCTACATCTAACCCATGACGCTATAACTGGCCCTCCTACATCTAACCCATGACGCTATAACTGGCTCTTCTATTTAACTGGCCCTCCTGCATTAGACGTGTCACAATTTCGCGCTTACTTCCTTCTCATGCCTTCACATGTACAATTATGCTCGCTTCCTAAAGGCGGGTTCACACGACAGTCTAGTGAACGTGTCCCATCGCGTCCGAATGCGTTGCTGTGTCCCTTTCAACTGTTGAAAAGTGCACTGCTTTCTGAACTTTACTTTGTTCTTAATCCTGAGAGATATCTGAAACCTTACTATAGAATTGATAGAATTCATAGAATGATAGAATTGATAGAATAATAGAAACTCAGTTATTAGCATAAGGACAGCAGTTCACTTGGACTGTAAGTTCAGAGAACACATTCAATTGACTGATATTTGAACTCGCCCTAAATCCTACACCGTTCGACAGCACCCTCAGTCTGTAGGCTTAAGCCTGGAAGCCTCTGCCAGTGTGCACCAGACTCTTGGATACCTGTAGGCCTATAACTTGGAATGTTCGATACTACCCTCTGCCTGTAGGCCTACGTCTTGGAGCGTTCGATACTACCCCCTGCCTGTAGGCCTAAGACTTGGAATGTTCCATACTACCCTCTGCCTGTAGGCCTATGACTTGGAATGTTCCATACTACCCTCTGCCTGTGCACCAAACTCTTGGCTGCCTCTATAGGCCTAAGGACGTAGGCACACGACACTCCACACCTGCCATAAAGCCACCGGTAAGAAGTCCCCCGTAATTGACTACCAGACCGATGGAGGTCCAAGCAATTGTTACGGGAGCTTAAGGCTCTATAAGAGCTCGGTGCCGCTGGCGTGATGCTCTGTTAACTGTGCTAAGTGCTGCTCTTACGACGCACCAAGTGGTCCGGGGCCGCGTCTTACGACAGACGCAAGTCGTACGTTTTCTTTGCGCTCCCACTTGGTCAGTCGCGTAAAAATTTCGTCGTGAAGAACTGCGGGGGTTCGTGAGACCTAACAAAAAGGACATGAGAAAATGCAACGAGAACGAGACTCGAGGCCCCACTCGTATTCGCAACAACCGTGGACGGCCAAAGGCGACGGATATCTCGCATGGCGTAGTTCCAACGAGCAAAAACGTCTTCATATAAAATTCCTTCCAAGACCAGCTAGTATTTAAGTAGTACCTGAACAGCGTAGGGTTACATGTCTAGTACCCGTCCAGCATGCTAGGAACCGTCCACTTGGCTTTAAAAACTTCCTCTGTGAATATAAGCAGCACTGGAGAGCCGTACATAGTCTTAAACTGTAGGGTACTACTTAGCCTACAGTTTAAGCCTATCTACGGCTTTCTAGCACTGCTAGTTTTCACACAGGAAGTTTTTAAAGCCAAGTGGACGGCTACTAGCATGGTGGACAGGTACTAGACATGTTACCCTACGGGTCATCAGTTCATGGCGGTGTCCAGCCTTACACCGCCAAGTGTCAGCTTTTGCTTGACGTTTCCAGCAATGTTATTTCTACGAGAGACCAAATTGAGGGTTCTCCCTTTGCTTCGATCTCATTTCAAATTGTGCTATTTCTGCCATAACTTTATAGCGATGTAAAATGGTCACGTTTCACGTGGGTAGTATTTAAGATCCGCAGTTTCGGTAGGGTGCAGGTTGTGTCCGCGGTAACAGCAGCAGACTGTTTTGGCAGAGCTTCTTCAACCAATAGGCATTCCGAACGTCATTCTCGTTCTGTCTTTCTTATCATTGCGTTTTCCGATCTTCTCCATGTTATTTTTTCCTTGTATCGCCTCGATTCTGTGACATACTATGCAGTATACACGAGTTTTTTTCTTCTTGTTGTCGTTGGTTGGCAGAGTGAGAGAGCTCTGAGGATTGCGAGGCTCCAACTGGGATTATAATGATGCAAATGCTAATTTTAAATGAATTGAATGTTGCCATGTTCTTGTGGGCTGTAATTTTTGTGCCTGCATACTGCTTCTGGCAATAATTTGGCTGCCCTCTCAATTATTAATTAGCAAGTGGGAGGGTTGAGGTCGATGTGTTGCGGTGTGCTGGGCAGCAGCTGTCAAAATAGATACCACAAAGCCGCCCGAAGTTAGTGCGGTAAAGCGGTAAGTCTGATGCAAGCAAGAGTTTTCACATGACCCATGTCTGCTTTCGTGGTGCAAAATGCTCGTACCTATGCAGTGCTTGTCTCACGCAATGAAAATGGTTTGTTTTGTTCTCAGTGTTATCGATCCTTATACTTTTGTATATTAATTATAATTTTCCGGAATTGTGCTGTTGACCTGACAAATTTTGCTTGCGCTGTGTTCGCGCTCGATCACATTCTGCCTCTTATGTATTACATGCAGAGTCTCTGCTAATTCTGATCCCTCCATTTCTATACTGTTCCTATAGGCTGTACTCGCGCTCGTTCAGTAACTGATGCATGTACTGTGTATCTGCTAATTATAATCTCAACAATTGTCCGTCTCTGCTGCTCCTATAGGCCGTGCTCGCGCCTACTAGTGTTTGTTTGCGTTGTTATTTGCCGTAATGGTGTCACACGGCATTGATCTGACGCCCATACGATGTATCATTCACCGGCCGCTGGGTACTGCCTTATCGATCCCTGTTGTTCCCTTGGAGGTCATATAGGTGGTGTTCCGGCAGTTCCTTCTGTATGGTTATGTAACCACTCGACGGTGTCGGTGCATGTCACGTACCTACGTGCAACAGATGGTTACGTAACCACTCGACGGTATCAGTACATGTCACGTACCTACGTGCTACAGACAGTACACATGGTACATGTCGGAATAATTACAGTACAGCTCCTCTACTTTTATTTCTTTGCTCACCGGGCACAAGTAGGGGAAATGTAATACAGCATAGTTACCCATCTAGTTATCAGTGCCTCACTTGATTGATTGTTTTAACTGTGAGTTAATACTGTATTGTACGTATAATCAAGATAGCCGTATTAGGGAAGAGCGGGCAGAGCGACAGTCTGTACTTATCTTCCGAAGACGTAGGATGAATCGTAGGTCGTATAAATGAAATAGCTTTTTGATCACTCGCACTACGTTATGGGGAGTAAATCGCACCACTGCACGACTTCGTAAGTAACTGTATATCGTTTTCAACTTGCACTTTGAATCGTAACGTAGCCGGTTTGAGATTACCACCGAAGGCGTTCCATTTGTTTTATAACGAGAGTTTTGAGGTTATTATACCGGGACCACACTGTGCAGTCGCGTGCTCAACTTGGTGACTGGACGTTCTGGTAACACATCGTTCATGCAACCGTATCCATTTTACTGACTCGTACTAGGTACTAGAACGACGTGCAAGCAGAACATCCGCTCTTGAAGCTGAGCGTACGATAGTAATCTGTGGCCCCTGGCATTGGGTAACTTCGAATGCCCTCATACAACGTTTGTGTCAAGTTCGAGGGCAGCCGACTCGTTTGCAAAGCGCCTCTCATACACCACTCACTAAACTAACCCTAATTCCGGATGTAGATTTAAGTTTTAGATCGACTAAGGCAATTTCAAGGCACTCGGGGATGGTCTCTATCTGGACTGCGAATAACAGGGGCCAATCGAAGACGCCTTCAGCTTCTGTTGGATTTTCGGGACTTCTTTCCGTGGGTTCTAGGGACATCTTTCCGTGGGTTTCGGGACTCTCTTCCCTATGTTTTCGAGACTTCCTTCCCTGGGCTTTTGGGACTTCCTTCCCTGGGTTTTCAGGACTTTCTTCCCTGGTTTTTCGGGACGTGTTTCTCTGGGTTTCCGGGACGACTTTTTGTGGGTTTTTTGAGAAATCTTTCAATGGGTTGTCGAAACTTCTTTCCCCTTTGATCCCATTGTTCACTTCTGTTGCTAGAGCGTCAGTGGTCGGGTAATAACCACTCATGTGCAGCATTTAAAGCCTCATGCAGGCAGGACGTTGCTAAAAGGAAGCTCTCAAAAAGCCATTATCGGCTGACGTGAACGCTTACAACTCAACATGGCCGATTACAGATCCCAACAGTAAATTCCATGCCAACACAAGGGTCTATAGTATGAAATGCTGATTGGACTGACGGGTACCTAGGGAGTAATGATAACGCCATAGCTCTAGACAATCATAGGTCGACTGCAGCCGTATACTCCTCTGGGGCCTGCTGGTCTATATCTGCAGCACGAACCAGTGCATGCGGGTTTCCCAGTTGGGGTACGGTCAAGTTGACTTTACCTTTACCTTTAGAACCAGACAGACATACAAAGAAAAAGAACGCACGTGAAATGACGTTTTTTCGGGTCAAGCAGCTGCAGCACACGCTCAGCATTTTGTGTATTAAATTATTGTAGTATCAATATTGAAGTGCTTTATCTATGCTTGTCTTATAGAACGCAGTGCTAGTACTTCCTGACTGCAGCTTATAGGTAACATTGATAAGCGAAAAAAAATTATATGCAGGAAAACGAGCAGCGAGTGCAACGGCTGCTTGGTCAAAAAAAAAAAAGTTAATTCTCGTGCGTTCTTTCTCTTCGTATGTCTGTCCGGTTCTGCCGTTATTATTACACCCTGGTGGTACCTAGCAGCCACGAGTGTCTAGGGATGGGTCTCAACCGATTAGTAGGCAGTATTGCCTTAATAGACCCATCGTTGCTGATAGTTTGAAATGATACAGAGCCTGGAGCCACATTATAACTTCGAAGTTATTTATCTTGTTCAATTAGTTCGTGACGTTGATGAACCGTTGTCATTTTGAAGTTTAACAACTACGTAGCGAACTTTTGTCGCTGGCTCGTTAGGTTCAAATCTCTTTTAGTTGAGATGCGTCCGTGATAGTTTCATGCAGTGTATTGGACAGATGATGCAGTGGAGGATGGCTGCGAGTACCAGGCAAAGAGTCGTCATAATTAAAGAGCTGATTATTTGAGACCACTCGGGAAGGGAGGGAGGGGATGGATGGAGGCAGAGGACGGCTGTTGACCTTATAGATTAAATTTGTTACATTCGCCCATCCTTTGTTATGAGGAACAACGACCCCAGACGACTATCAGCCGTAGCTAGGTTTTCGGAGCGTATATTTAATCCGTTCCTATTTTACTTCTTTCTGTTCCAATGTCCAACTAAATAGGCTTTTCTCGGTTCTTCCATTCTTTCCCGAACTGCTGCGTGTATATATTTATGAGCGTTGATCCTGTGTGAAAACATCCTCGTGCGTAGGTTCCTAATTTAGCTTTTCATACTATGTCTCAGTTATTTTTGAATATTTAGCATAGGCTACCTTCCGAAGTTGTTGGTGCAAACTCGATTAATGCGTTTAAAAATCGTCTGGACAAATATTGGGAACAACATCCATCGCAGCTACTAACCCCTCCTCCGGGAGTGCCAAACTCCTAACGGGCCAAAGCTTTTCAGCCACCATAATCCATAGGTATTTCATGCTACGACTATCTTAACGTCTCCAAGCTCACCGGATTTGCAACGTTCAATTGCGCTTGCGCGATCAACTTTTTGCGTGACTTCATTATGTTATTTTTCTTCATCTTCTTGTTTTCTCCCCCAGAAGTCTCCATAATTCTGAACTACTGGCGATAGCTCATAGAGGGGCGCAGCATAAGTATGTGCAGTTCAATTCATTCCTTGTTAGTCATTGCAATGAAATGTATTATATTGCGCCGTATTAAGATACTTTGAGGGTGTTACATTATAACAGCCTGCAAAGAGGCTAAAGCAATGGATTTACAACTAATCGGGTGTAGATTTTTCAATATCAATTTAATTTGATGTGTCTCTAGTATTTTAGGTACTCCAGGATGTGCAGCCTTCTGGACTGTTCGCATGGCAACTTCAGCCCATATATATATATATATATATAGCTTGTGGTTATATTCTTCGGCGCCCTCACCTCAGGGGCATATTCTGCCGGCCCTTTCCCTGCCACAATATGTTTGGGTATCACACACCCAAGGGTCCCGAGTGCTTTCTCCGCAGGGGATGTAGCATCTGGCCGCAGTTCCTGCTGAGAAGGTTAGTTTTGTAAATTAGGTAGGTTCTCTATATTTCCTTGCTGTCCTGCGCTGCGAGTGGGCTGCCGATCGAGATGACGGACTTTTTCTGCAGGGCTCTTACCTTCGCCCGTGCGGAGGGCCACAGAAAGGACCGACTGCACGGGCGCTTCTTTCTTCTTCTCTTTTCGCCCTTCCTCTCTTGCCGCCTTAGCACAACGTTGTGGTTCCGTCTGTAAGCCGAATAAATCATCTTAGATCGCTAGTGACTGTCTTAGTTTCAGAAATAGCGGGAAAATACCAATGTAATAATAATATATTCTTCGTCATTAGGCTGCGTTTATGTACAAAGTCTGTCATTTTCAGCAATCTAGTTCTTCGTTTGACAACTCTGGCCTCGTGTGCCTATCACAAATGTTTAAACAAGAAACCAGCGCGGCAGAATTTAAATACAGGGCGTACTGCTCTCGTGCCACTGCTGCTGATAGAAACTAGACAGTCCGTCGTGACTCTAGACACATGTACGCGTAGCCCGCTAGCCGATCTGTCGATAGCCAGTTGCTCTTCTTCATCTTGCATTGTAGATATGCTAAAAGGGTTTGAAATTCCGGCAAGTAGTGGAGCTGCCATATTTCCCTGTTTTTTTTCTGATATTCTGCTAAGGTATAAAAAGCGAACGAATTTTGTGCGTTTCGTTCCACAGAACTAACGCCGTCGTCAAAGCCTCACCGACAGGCCAGTTTCCAAAAAGCGTATCATTTATTTGGTTTTAATTATTTAAAGCGTCATATTGGCTACTTCTAAATGTTGTAGGTATAAATATTTGATTTTGTTATATGCTAACAAGATGGTTAGTTACGAGTATGACGCAAATTACATTAAAAATTGAGATATGCTATGCCTTCATGCATGTTATTTCTAAATTACTTATATATTTTGTGTCATTCTGCAGCATCGTGTAGATTTGCAATATTTATTCTTAGCGCATAATAATAAGGAATCGAAAAGTTCGTTTTGCAAAAGTCTACCGAGTTTGTTCAATAAATTCGTGAGTGACCAGTGTGAAACTGCTCCCAGTCAATTAAATTATCATGCGTCAAGTGTGGAGCTCTATAGTTAGACTCGTGGATCTGTGGACTACGTAAAGAATTTCTTCTTGAATAGTCCATAGAATGTATTTATACGCTAGAAGAAAAAGCTTGTAATCGTAGGACGTGCAAACACACGGCTCATGTACACAGTTATCCCGTCAAAGTTTTATACTTGAACCGTCACCGGGGAGTCCTCGTTTATTGAGAATAACGATAAATTAGAATATTTGGACCTTTGGGTGTCAGGTGCTGAGAAGAGCTGCATTGTTGCGATACTTTACGCGCTACAAAGGTTCTCCTCCTATAGAACGACTGGAATAATTCTAAAATAGCCCGTCCTCGATGCTGAAGCCTTTGTGTCCCAAACCATAACTTGCAGTCGACTAGTTTGCGTGCGCATCCCTTTCTTTAATAGACTTTGCGTCTTCCACGGATTGTGTTTAAACTTTGTAAAACCCAATTTATTCTTCTTGGTGTGTCGGGAGTATCGTGAGCGGGAATCGATAGTATACGCGGCGTGTGCTAACGCGTTATGGGACGTGTTGCAAATATCAAGCCAAGGTACAGGTTGCATAAAACCGAGGTCACACTATGCTGTCGCACGCACGACTTGCGAGCGGACATTCAACCAGTAATTTTCAGAGGTATCTTGGGTACGCACATTTGCTGTGTATTCGAGACGACATGCAAGCTGTACGTCCGCGCATAAGTAGAGTATGCGATTGTATTTGGTAGCTCGGGCGTAGCGCTGTATGGACAAAAAAAAGTTTCTTTCACCCGATGATGCTAAAAAAAAAAAAAAAGATGCTACCGGCCTCAGAAATAGTGTCATTCGTACGAAAGTGTTTTTGTGTTTGGGCATGTATAGGTTACATACGAATATAAGACCGTTTTCTTTTTGTCTTTATCGTTGAAGGTGTGAAACTAGCGTAAGTCCGCCCGTCTATTAACTATTTGAACAACACAGTAAACTATAGGTATTTCTTCTTTTAATATACAGTATATCTTCTTCAGCGTAAACGTTGCAGATAAAAAGATGAAACAATTAGAGACGTATAAGACTATATACTGAAGTTGTAATTTGTATACTTGGAAAATTTGGCTATGTTGTACGACTTAGATGTGTGCGCAATGTGGGTTACACATCGCCTGGAGATTTTACGGATTCGATGTGTCCGTATCTTTCCCCCGACAGTTACATTGTGGACCAAGGAATATAGGCTACCTTACGTTTGTTTGATAAACTCACCCCCGACAGTTACATTGTGGACCAAGGAATATACCTTACGTTTCTGTGATGAACTCGCCAGCTTTTTGGCAGACGCACCCGTTGGATCCAGTCAAAGTCTGCTGCTCCTTCCTTTTCGCTTCCTTTACTTCGTTCCACTACTGATATTTTATTTTGTTCTCTCCCAAAAGTTGGAACGTTTCTGTGTTGTTGTCTCCGTTTTCTGGAAGGAACGCGCAACTTGCCCCTTAATTGCTTGCATCTTCTTTATCAGTCCATTCCTTCACTTTAATTTTTGGCTGGAAACACCAAAATTCTTATTTTACTTCCCGTAATATATCGTCCATTTGAAATAACGCGTCATTATGGTGCCATGTAGCGTGATGTATCAGTGTGTCCATATATAACATTATAATCATATTGCAATGATGCTTTCTATAGTAAGTTACCTAATTGTTGAACGTTTTAATTGACTGTTTCAGTTCTATTGTTCACGGATAAAATACATGTAATTGGCACATTATTCTCTGCTGTGTTTGTCGATCTACGCGTTGTTCATTACTCCATTTTATTATATATCATAGATCACTTGTATCATTTTATGTACCCGCAGAGACGAGGCAAAAATGCGTTTCACTGCTATCATGTGTAGAGGGCGCGCGTCTCTTCTAGAACACGTCGAGCCGCCGCCGCCACTTGAGCAGCCTCGTGAATCATTCCATTTGCTTCAGAAAGTTGGCTAAGTTAAGCCATTAGTTGTGGCAGCGGCCCACAGCACCGCCCTAAAAAACACAAAAACATAAGAGCTACACGACAAAATTCCAAATTGAGATCTGCGAATTATGACTTTCTTGAGTGTGCTTAGGAGCGAACGCTGCGCCTTGTCCTCGTTAGAAAGAAGTGCCGTTTTTTTTGGACATAAATGTTGCACCGAGCGTCCCTGTAAATGTTGCCCCGAGCGTCCCTGTAAATGTTGCACCGAGCGTCCCTGTAAATGTTGCACCGAGCGTCCCTGTAAATGTTGCACCGAGCGTCCCTGTAAATGTTGCACCGAGCGTCCCTGTAAATGTTGCACCGAGCGTTCCTGTAAATGTTGCACCGAGCGTTCCTGTAAATGTTGCACCGAGCGTCCCTGTAAATGTTGCACCGAGCGTCCCTGTAAATATGTTGCTTGGGGTGCACGGGTGCCCAGCCGCTGGTCGAGTTCTGCTTCTCTAAAAGAAATAGCTACTAAGAATTTCACTGTATTCAAGGTAGCTTTTGTTTACATGGACTGCTTATCGTATGGTGTTTTGCTTTCTAACAAAAGACAAGCGATCAGTTGTCGTGCTTCTTCTAAAAAGTTCGTTATGCACTTGAATTCGTTCGGAACCGAAGGGGTGAATTATTCATTTGGGTTGGACTACCTGTCCGCCGTGACCCGGGCGTGAAGTTTTAATAATATATAGTATTGCCTGACCAGCAACTATGTATATTAAAGTATTGCCATATGGACACTCTTCTCTTAACCCTATTGGGCTCACCGTCCTTCAAAGAGAAAGTTTGTATCAATGTTATTCATATTTTAATTACAGGTAAAACCGAAGTTTCATTGGGTCGTAATGGGGTACAGCTGTCTTCAGTATCATCCAATGCTAATCGTATTGTATCTTTCGATAAACCAGTTTATCCAACGTATTCATGGAGGAATAGGTATAGATATCAATCTGTTCGGTTGGACCTTGGGTCTCAGATTGACTATTTATTCCTTTGTATAGATGGCCAGATAAAACATGACCAGGCGTGTCATCGTGGGCAAGTACTTCTTAATGACCGTGTGCTGCGACGTGGTGCCGTGATCCTGCCTCTTAATACAGGCAGCTTAGATTTCCACGGGTCATGCACCACGTACCTGTCATCAGCTTAATAAATAGAACTTATAATTACCTCGTTATGGGCGACACTGTAGTGACTGTCCACCCGATCGGTCTACCACTCCAATGTAGTATTTCTTGTTGTAATTTCTTTGTAAAAAAAATTTAATGCAATCTTCACGCTCACAGAACAGACGTCAGAAGTTTGTTCCATCTTCATAAAATTTTAGTATAGCTTCATTATTTAACTTGGAAAATGTCAAGAATATAATTCGTCGCAAACAAAAGACACATTAAAAGTGTTATCCACATGTTGACTTTCTGCCGTCGTTATCTCCAGGAAGTTTAAAATCCACAAAACAAGGCCAATAACCTATAGGAAGATGGAACGACTTTTAAAGTATTTTTTCTGACATTTATTCAACTTGCAGTTTGCACACAGCTCTGTAACCTTCAAGCCTCTGTAACATCGTAGGAATAACATTGTTCGTCCTGCTTGAAAATAGGTTGGCCCTCAACGATATAGTGTCTATATAATCCCTCAACTCTCAGGTGCCAGCTGTACGCTTTGATATGCCAGCTTTACGCATCATTTCGCTGCCATACATCACTGCTAAAGTGCGGCATATCAGTGAGATGGCAATGTCAAATACCCAAGATATCAACCGTACTGTCAATTTCTTATCTTAAAATTAGGAGTGATACGGGAAACGGTTACTTTACCTGCTTACAGCTGGTATTTTTTCGTGAGTGAATGTTTGAAGTGCTCTGTTAAACGGGGCATACGTCAGTACATGAATATTTTTCGCGTGACCTCGTTTCCTTTCAACCCTCACAGGTGTCTGTCTGTACACGTCCTGGTATCAGTGAAGCTCAAGTAACGAATATCAAATGTACGTGTGTGTGTGAAGTTACACGTTTCATTGCTATAAAATGTTATATTTCTTAATTGGCACTGTTCAGAGAAAGCTGTGATAACTAAGATATAACAAAAACAAACTAGGCCTAAAGTAAAAGTTATTATTAGCAGAAGATGCGCTGCCATTATATCTATACGTTTATGCATATTTTTGAGGCACATTGCAGTAATTTATAACAGTAGTTGTTAAAAGTGCCACATTAACAGCAACTCTCTTGTGCAGAATTGGATCACGAAGTTGTACGAAGGGTGGATCGCAACAATATAAATAGTCCGCTGCAAGAGTACAAGCAAAATATCCGTCGATATAACATCTATTTCTGAAGTATCATGGGCAGGCTGTAGTGAAAGCCTCCGTTCGTGTCTGCCGTTAATGTTTGGAAGTGTTTAGCTGTGCGAGGCTGCGCTGTGAAGTATCCTTCTGGTTCTTATTTCTATGCAAATGAGACCGGTTTTGCGCCTTCCGCTGCCGCAGAACCCTGCTTCATCTCTTTGATCATGACCGCTTATTTTTTCCTTTATATAGCTTGATTACCGAGGCTAGACAAAATTATGTTAATATTTAGCACACATTTCCTGCTTCATAGAATCTATAGGGCATTTTTATTTTGCTGCAGTAAACGCCGCGGTGAATTTGTAAAATGCTCTCTATGTTGGCAAAATGCTTGCCAGTTAAATCGAAACTTTGAGAAATCCGGCTAAAGTAGAACAAATATTATTGATTGAAAATAACGTATCATTTAAGATTTAGCGATCCACATGTTATTGTTTCATAATGCGCCGTATGCAGATATTGTTTGTACTATTTTTGTGTTGTATTTAAAGCTTTTTTATTCTTGAAAGTCCTTATTTGTGTCTCACTCTATACATATGATATCTACCATTAGTGCAAGGTAGTCACCGTGCAGCTGCACCCTTGATGAAGCAGGTAGAAATTTCTATCTTACCAGAGATGCTACCGAACCCGTCTTTATCAATTCCACCAACTGCTTCAGTCAAGGAATTTTTTAAGGTATCCAATGATATTCTTTGCTTTTAGAACAAGGCTTGCTGTCGTGTTGATAGGTGCAGCACCCTATCTTCCTAGAATACGGAGGAGCCGGGCAGTAGTATATTGTCGTACATGGTCCGATATCGTCTAGTTAATTTTGCGCTATCGTGCAGTGCGAAGATACTCGCCTATGATTTTCACGTCGGTACGGAGCTACTGTTCTTTGGTCCCGAGGTACTACCTCGTTGGTACGTAGCTACAGCTTGAAGTAGGTATATCACTGATACCTCGATTCGTCAGTTTTCGTGTATCCTCTTTGATTGTTGTCTCATGTATCCCTTTAATGGGATACATGAGAGTCATCAACGGACATCATTATCATCACCGGATATTTGTGCCGCATCTGACAACATTCATCGGCGAGAACAACTTTTACTTAGTTTCCCATGTCATCACTGGCGGCTTTTCTTTCGAAGCCATTTGCTCGAGTGAGGTATACTCGGCGCATTGGCCCTTTTAATGAGTTCTCCTTGGGTCCGGTACGATGCCATGCAAGCCAGTATTCTCGATCGTTTTTCCATCATATGTAGAAGTTCTGAATGGTCATGATGGCTCTGCCTTTGCTAGTGCGGGTATTGGCAGGTTTAAGTAATCTGTAACCAGAGCTATTCTGTAATCTTATGATATTCTCTTTCTTTTTTTTCGCTTGCTGGGCTGGTTGCGCGGGGGTTTGTTAACCTGATGGAGTTTCTCCGTTCTCACGTCGCCAGTCTGGTGTATCTTGATAATAATATATATCCTTCGGTGAGAGCAACTTCTACCTAGGTATCTACCCATGCCATCTCTAGATCTTTACGGTACCTATATATCCTTCGGTGAGAACAACTTCTGTATATCTAGGTATCTTCCCATGCCGTCTCCAGATGTTTATGGTATAGCTTTATCCTTCAGTGAGAACAACTTCTATCTTCCTATGTCATCCCCGGTTGTTTGCAATATATATATCGCTTCATATGGAACAACTTATCCCCTCATCATCATCTGATGTTTGCAGTAGATCTTCTTTCAGTGGAAACAAGTTGTAGCTGTTCTCTTGTCAGCACCGGTTGTTTGCAACGTGGATCCCTTCAGTGGGAAGAGAATCTGCCAATCTTTCCATACCATTCATTACTGGACGTTTCCAATAGCATCCCTTGAAAAAGAAGCAGTTTTGCCACAACGTTCTCAAGACCATCATACGATCATGGCATCACTCTCTTTTCTGCTTCTACTGTCATGCAAGATGGCAGGCGGCTCATCGATCTCT
>LQNS02278187.1:6717487-6728212 GCA_001587735.2 Parhyale hawaiensis
TTCTGCCCCTCCCCCTCCCTATAGCAATGAGAAGCATCTTAAATAGCCTAATTTGATCCTTAGTAACTCCTCTACCACTGGACACTTCCAAATTTGCTGTATGTTGGTTTCATTTTGAGATATAGGCTCTATAATGAAAAAAAAAAACACCCGCGGCGAATTCACCCCGCGGCGAAAACACCCCGTCTTACCCTACTACTTTTATATGACGTTTCGTGTATATCTTCTCTAGGTCCATTCTTACAAGCAGCGCAGTGTTTCTTTCCCTAAAATGTTTAAAGGTTAATCAAACCATATTGCCGACACTGGTTTCAAAAATACTTCGCGACACCAACTAATCCTGCAGCATTAACCAGCAGTGAAACTCTTGCAGCTTACCTTGCTAGCCAACATCATTCTCTCCATTAATGACTTTCACTGTTTCCAACTTTCAGTAATTCATAAACACTGTACTCCAATACAATAATGCAAAAGTGAACATTATTGTCATTGGAAAAATAGAAATAGTGTACTAGTATGGAAGTGTGCGAACATGCTTGTTGTGTCTGCATGCATATATCTCTGTAATATACAGTGCCGGCAAAAAAGTCTTTACATTCAATGGCAAGACACGAGAAATGTAAGTTAGTATTTCGTCTGCCCCACCCGATATAATAAAGCGAGAAGATGTTAGTGATGATGCATTCCCTCCGCCCACTCATACCAAACGTCCATCACCCAGCCAACCTTCAACGAGGGTTGTGTGCTGCTGCAGTGAGGTTGATAGTGGGTCGATCTTGCCGTCGTGTTATTTTTTCTTTTTTATAAGTTTGAAGTCATATAACTTTACACCTATTGCACACAATTGGTCAAAAATGCTTCAAATGAAGGAGTTAACCCTTGCGTTAACTTTGCTAGAGAACGGAAACTGGAGCGTGAAGAGCGTGGGTTTTTTTCCGGCACGCCGACTTTGAAGACCCAGGTCCTTCTGCAGGCGATCGTGAATTGTCCTTGTTGCGACGCACTGGAGGAGCTCAGGGTGCTTGTTTTTTTTTTCAGTTCAATGACAATTAAAGCCTCATTTGGGAGAACCTCACGCTTCAGAAGCTTATTTGTTCTCAGTGTAGTTTTCTTAGGTGTGCCAGAGCCTGACTTCTTCTGTGGTACCGTCCCTGTTGGTAATTTTGTCCCCGACCGCTTCTGCAGATAGATTGTCTCTCTTGACATCCCAGATCTTTGGTTAGAGCTATCACACTGTCTCCCTATTCTAGCATAGTTAACGCAAGGGTTTATTCCTTCATTTGAAGCATTTTCTGACCCATTAAGTGTGCATTAGGTGTAAAGTTATATGACTTCAAACTTATAAGAAAGTAAAAATAACACGTCGGCTAGAGCAACCCCCGATCAACCTCACTGCAGCAGCACACAACCCTCGCGTAGGGTTGGTTGGGTGATGGACGGAGGGAATACATCATCACTAGCATCTCGCTCCAATATGTCGGATAAAGCAAACGAAATACCAACTCAAATTTTTCGTGTTAAGTTTTTTTCTTGCCATTGAAGTGTAAAGATTTTTTTGTCGGCACTGTATATATATACATGAACAGTGGACTACAATACTACGGAGTTGGGTATGCTTGTGGCTGGAAGCCATATCTCGGTACAATAAAAGTAATACTCAGCACTATGGACATGAGCATCAGCAGCAGCAGTATGCATGCAGCAAAGTACTATAGCTATAGAGAGACTGGCACTCTCCATAGGCGACCCGCTGCATCTCGCTGATGGCTCCTCCGCCTCTCATGGTTCAAACTTGCCTCGTACAATTTACATAAAGGCTCCCGAGCCGACTGGATTCAATATTAGGAGCAAAATAATAGGATCAAAGTGCAGTAAGTTGGCGCTGAAATGCGCGCCCCGTCTCCAGACTTGTGACTCTGGAGTGATCGCTTAGATTAAAGTATGTCCTTACGAAGCTCCTCTTGTGCCTCGTCCTAACTTTTCTGTGCGGTGCAATGGTTTATGGATGGTAACCGGCGTAGACTGATACGCCTTCTGCTTCCATATGGGTGGAGCGCTTCATTGCTCGCCCACCGAGACTGTAAAGGGTTTCTTATAACGCGTGCGGATTCTTTGTGTTAACCAATGCATCTAATAAGTCTCCTTTATTTAGTGTGTTGAATTCTGTAGCTTATTTAAAACAAGAGGATCTTTGCAGTTTTTTTTAGCACGCTGTGCTACAGCTTTGCATTGTACAGTGTCGCAGAAAATTTTCTCTTCAGCACGTGAACAATGTCGAGACTAAGCGTCTAGCTCAGTTGGTTATTATTAATGAGGATCGAGAGGGGTTGGTTACTTCACTGGAAAATTAACGCAAGCATAAAATAATATAACTTTCGTTTTTTTTTTATCAAATTTTTTATGCCTCCCGAGATAATTTAATCTTTTCGGGTGTTACTGCCCATATGATTCAAGGTCGCAGGTATCCTACTGTTTACTGTACCCACTTCTAGAATCCATCTTACATAGCGGTGCTTAGAGACCAACGGAAATTGCATTGTTCCAGCAGTGTGGTTACTGGCCATTTGGCCTCATACAACTACAAACACTACACATTTAAAGCGGAGTACATTTGTAAAAGTGAAATCTTTACAGAGGATATCAAAGTACCTCAATAAATTGAAGGATTTTGAGTAGGGGAAGGAAATAGAGCTTGGGGAAGGGGGCCGCTGCTGCTGGCCGCCTTAAAGGTGCTTCCCTACAAGGTTAGGCGAGGGCGCTGGGGAAGGAGCACCGACCAACCTGCAAAAGTTGGCTCTGTTGAGACCTGCAGAAAAACCTTGCAGCCGTGAAAATTCTTCCGGGCTGGCTGGCGATTCGAAATCCCGCTGCTCTTTATATAAAAATTGTACACTGTTGACCAGCATTGAAAAGTTACTGCCAGTGCACATGTTCGGTTTTTACTGCTCTAGAGCGGTTATTGAATTATTGAAAGAAGAACTCGCTCCGTGCTGTAATATTATTTTGGTCTTTATAGTTCTAAAGAAGAATTTCCCCATTTACAAAGTTTTATAGCCGTGTGATGCTAAGTTGTACTGCTAATGACACCGGTTTGTGTTCCCCACAGCGAACACGTAGCATAGTTGATGTACAGTAACAGTACTACATTGTCTCGGCTTACAAGAATATATCTAGTAAGAACAACTACTCGTGTTCCGCATACCCTAACAAAATTAAAGGCCGCCGCGGCGCCGCTCAGTAACTAGTCATTTTATCTATTGCGGCGGTCCAGAGTTTTGATAGGTTAAGGCGTTATTATTCATTTTGCAGTGTTTTTGTTGCCACAAAATAAATATGTTTACCTGTCTGAACTAAAAGAAGTTAATAGTTTGTAAGAAATACTCCTGATGCCCTCTCGTGCGTATGAACTGTGCGCCGTACGGTCAAATAAATGCGTTCTTGCAGTATTAAGGATGAACCAAATTTGGGCTGCACTCAGATGCTTTGTCGTTGTGAGGCAGAATAGGTTGTTGTGCAGCAGCAGCAGAAAGAGAGAAAAGGCGTTTGAAAATAGAGAACAATGCATTTCGCTTTTCTCTTCCGCTCGACTTCCTGTTTAATAACTATACCACCAAACTTTCTACAGAAAACGTCTAAGATCTGCAATAAACATGTACTTATATAATGGAGTTCTGTTGTCTTTTCTCATGTAACTGTAGAAAGCTAGATCCCTGAAAAATAACTACGCATGTTCGGTCCTATTTCACCCCGGATCGGTGAAATAGGACCGATGTTGTTTTCAGAACTGCAATTGCGAATCGAATAGAGCTATAGTATACCGCTACCGCGCGGCCAGGGTAAGTAAATCGTACTCATTGTCGAAACTACTTGATCCTGTCTTGGTATGTGCCCCCCCCCCTGATAGTACGTGTGAGCTTAGGCTAGTTAAGAATAGATTAGGTTCAGTTAGAATAGGTGCCGAACTCTCGGGTAGGCTACATCCTCTACCGGCAATAGGTAACTACTTTATTAATGTATTCATGAATACTCTTAATAAATTCACTAACTGCGTTGGTCTAATGATAATACGGAATAATGATTTATAATTTTTTTACCCCATAACTGAAGTTTTTAACTGGAGTGTAAAATTATGAGAACGTAAGCATCTTGCTTTATTCTTTTCTTACGGGCCTCGTAGTGTTGCGCAATAACTGTATTGCTCAACACATGAGCGACTGGGCCGCCTGGCAAACACTGCTGCATCTTTCATTTCTTTTGCTTAATTTAATTCAAACCCCCCCTGGGGGTTTGTGTAGGTTATCTTAGCCATTAGCTAGGCCTTCGGGACGTCTGTCTTTCGTGCCCATTTTGCTTCCTTCCACTTTCATACTCCTACTGATCTTACTGTTGTCTGTTCTTCCTCTTCTTTCCCGACTTGCTGTTCCCATGCGCGTTGTTCCTGTATGGGAACACATTCGTGCATGGGTTTCACGTTTTTCTATCGATATACTACATATATGTTCCTTCCTTTTCCTCTCTTAGAAGAGCGTATTACTTATTTAGGGAGGCTTAAACCTTCTCATACTAGCCTACTACTACTACTACTACTACTACTATTTAATTCAAAATCTAACTACTAGGTTCATCACCATTACATTACTAATTCTGTTAGCTGCTCCGTCTCTTGATTCTTTTCCTACTATATCAGCCTTTTTCCATTCAGTGTTTCCTATCGATATAATGAACACATTGAATTTTCTTGCACGCTCATGTATCTGTTACTTACGTTGTGAGTTCAGTCTCCTCCTTATCTCTGTATATTATTCCATGTGTTCATTAATTTTAATAAGAGTTACGCGGCTTAGGCCTCTTCCCAATGTCTTTCCTTTCTTCCATGTAACTGTCTTTTCCACGAGTTCTACATCCTCTCTCTATCCTTATTCTCTTCTATGTATCTAGTAAGTGTGCATGCACAGCGCTGTGGCGGAACTGCCTTCCTCAGAGATGAGGGGGGTGGGGGGTCTCGGGTCATTAATTCCTTCCGTCAAATTGGCGCCATAGTTCTTGGTGACCCGAGGGCGACTGCGGCTACACTTACTCATCTGGGGCCAGTTGGCCTATACCCGCAGCACAAACCAGTGCATGTGGGTTTCCCGGGTGAGGGTGTAGTCTTAGTTGACTTTACCTTTACATTCAGTCTCCTCCCTATATGCTCATTCTCTTTTATGTATCCAGTAAGTTCAACAGTTCAGTCTCCTCCCAATATTCTTATTCTCTTCCATGTATCCAGTAGGTTCAACAGTTCAGTCTCCTCCCTATTTTCTTATTCTCTTCCATGTATCCAGTAAGTTCAACAGTTCAGTCTCCTTCCTATTTTCTTACGCTCTTCCATGTATCCAGTAAGTTCAACAGTTCAGTCTCCTCCCTATTTTCTTATTCTCTTCCATGTATCCAGTAAGTTCAACAGTTCAGTCTCCTCCCTATTTTCTTATTCTCTTCCACGTATCCAGTAAGTTCAACAGTTCAGTCTCCTCCCTATATTCTTATTCTCTTCCATGTAACTCTGATTCTTAAAAGTTCAGCCTCCTAGGTAAGTCCTTCTTTTCTTCCGCGTGTCCTTGCATCTCTGCTACTCTCCCTCGTAAGCTCGTATCCCCTCTCTGCACATAACTTGCCACTCCGGCCCATTTGGCGGGACTGCCCAGCCGCGCGGTGCCGGCAAGAGGCACAGAAACAACAAAGCTGCCGCAATTCATACTGCCTGAGATTTGCTCAGCTTCCGAAACAAAGCGAGCCGATAACAAGCCAAAGCAGATAATTGAGCGAGCGGCGAGTCGGTGTGTGTTCGTGTGTGTGTGCAAAGTGAAGCTTTGGAATTCGGAGCATGTGTTACCGAAGACACTCTCGGTGCAGCCTAAACGTTCCTGTCTCTCAGATAACTCAGACCGCCCAGACCAAAGACTGACAAAAAGCTCCCCAAATCGCATCGTGTGCCTGAATGTTGCTCGTATAACAGATAAAAGTCAGAGCGTGGTTTGCCATTCCATTAGAGAGAGCCTACGATTGGGTCACAATGCCCTCAGTCTCTCGCTCTCTTGCCCTACTCTTGCTGAGCAACACACTAACTCTTGTTGTTGTTGACTGAACACAAACACGGAGGAGGAACTTGGTGGAGGGTGCGGCCCATGCACCGCTCAAATGTGCCGCCCGCTGCTCCACGTCTCAAAACTCCACATTGCATCTCTGGAAGCGATTGTCCTTTGCTGGTACATCGCTTGGAATCAGAAGAGACTGCTGCTTACCATAGAGTTGAAGTTGCTGCATAATGCATTTTTTTAATTGCGTTATGATAATTACTATTTTTTCACCATAAAAACTCTTAGCACCAACTATATCTCAGTAGCTGCCCAAGTACCTTCACTATCGTCACTGACATTAGAATATGTTCGTGGTTTAATTTATCATAGCATAGATTGGTCATGTGTGCCAGTGCCGGTCTCCAGCCAGCCAACACTCTGCTCATATCCATGATATGCTCGCGGCTGCTGGCCAGACTCCTCAATACTACAAGAAGCTCCGCAACTGATCCCGTATTGTCGATGGCGCTGCTGGCCACGTCTACCGCATGTCGATGTCGGCGATGATGTTATCGCCTTTTGGTTTTCTCACTGATCGTGTGCCTCAAATCTGGCTCGGCCCCGCCGCCACAAAATAAGTATGACAATGACACGGACGCATATGAGAATACGATGGCCATTGCGTATTGAGCGGTGCGCTTGCTTGCTACATTGCATTGCTGCTCTTGAGTGGGGCCGAGAATAGATGTTGTCGGAGGGATGAATTAGTAGTTTGTTCTTTCTTGTGATGTTTGCTAGTGTATTACGATCGCAATCTTTTTTAGTGTGCAGATGCTTGAATGACTATCATGGCAGAAGATAGGATAGGGCGAGTCAATTGTCTTGAATTCATTGCCACTATTTCTATACCGGTGTCAACTGCTTATACTGCTGCCGCTTTTGTAAATATTCGCGTTTCGGTAGGCTAATCAGTTTGTATTGCGATCAAATGAGCTATTTTTCCTGCACATTTATTTCACTCGGTAATTTGTCGTGTTGCACGCTCCGTAGCAGCAGTAATTCCTTCACAATCTGCATCGGACTTTAAACTATGTTGAAAAGAAATACGATATCCGATATCTGGTGACCCAACTATTCTAAGCTATATTTTGTGTCAGTTGTTGTGCAGTATTTTAGTTATGCTGCATATGGCTCACATTCCGAGCAAAAACATTTTTATTTATACGCGTAAAATGATATTGTTTGGAGCGTTTTTTTTACGTTGATGTCTTGAGTCGTGAAGTCCTACATTGCATGAGCTATAATGGACCCTTATGCGTCAGTGATCATCCACTTGCGTAAAAACTTGCGGCGTGCCGTCAAATGTGGATGTTACTTCCGTCGTAGCGCGTGTTGCTTCTTTCGTGGTTCAATAAATAACCTGGTGACTTCTCTATAGCATCATAGTCACAGACCTGGACAAGCAGTGTTATTCTTTCAGGCTCGAAAGCTAAATACAAGTTATTAGCTTGGTATGACTGTTCACTTTACCAAGCCCGAGGAGTTTTTTTTTTTTAATTTCGTTTCAAACTGGATCGATGTTTTTGTTATGTGAATTACAATTATAGTGCATCACAGAATAGCTTGCGAACTGAAAGCTGTAGCACTCTGATAGCGCATATCTTTGTCAAGTAAGGCAGTGCTAATGAAAAATACAGCCCTCAGGGGCATATTGTGGCGGGCCCTTTCTCTGCCACAATATGTTTGGGCATCACGCACCCAAGGGTCCCGAGTGCCTTATCCGCAGGAGATGTTGCAGCTTGCCGCAGTTTCTGCTGACGTGGTTAGTATAGTAAAGTTAGGTAGGATTTCTACTTTCCTCTTTCTGCCCCGTGAGGTGGGCTGTCGATCGAGATAGCCGACCTGGTACGCGGGACATCTTTAGTCTCTCTCGGGTGGAAGGACACAAAAGGGGCCGACCACTCGAGTGTCTCCTACTATACTTTGCGCNGAGCGGTGCGCTTGCTTGCTACATTGCATTGCTGCTCTTGAGTGGGGCCGAGAATAGATGTTGTCGGAGGGATGAATTAGTAGTTTGTTCTTTCTTGTGATGTTTGCTAGTGTATTACGATCGCAATCATTTTAGTGTGCAGATGCTTGAGTGACTATCATGGCAGAAGATAGGATAGGGCGAGTCAATTGTCTTGAATTCATTGTCACTATTTTTTTTTTATACCGTTGTCAACTGCCTGCTGCTGCTGCCGCTTTGTAGATATTCGCGTTTCGGTAATCAGTTTGTATTGCGATCAAATGAGCTATTTTTCCTGCACATTTATTTTACTTAGACTTAGTAATTTGTCTTGTCGCACGCTCCGTAGCAGCAGTAATTCTTTGACGAACTGCAACGGAATTTAATCTATGTTAAAAAAATACGATATCCGATATCTGGTGACCCAACTATTCTAAGCTATATTTTGTGCCAGTTGTTAAGCAGTATTTTAGTTATGCTGCATATGGCTCACATTCCGAGCAAAAACATTTTTTTTATACGCGTAAAATGATATTGTTTGGAGCGTTTTTTTTTTACGTTAACGTCTTTAGTCGTGGAGTCCAACATAGCATGCGCTACAATGGACCCTTACGCGTCAGTGGGCATCCGCTTGCGTAAAAACTTGCTGCATGCCGTCAAATGTGGATGTTATTTCCGTCGTAGCGCGTGCTGCTTCTTTCGTGGTTCAATGAATAAAATGGTGACTTCTCTATAGCATCATAGTCGCAGATCTGGACAAGCAGTGTTATTCTTTCAGGCTCGAAAGCTAAATACAAGTTATTAGCTTGGTATAACTGTTCACTTTACCAAGCCCGAGGAGTTTTTTTTTTAATTTCGTGTCGAACTGGATCTATGTTTTTGTTATGTGAATTAAAATTATAGTATATTTAGACATTGTGCATCACAGTATATCTTTGCAAACTGAAAGCTGGAGCACTCTGATAGCGCATACCTTTGTCAAGTAAGGCAGTGTTAATGAAAAATACAATTTGGTGCTGAAACTGGGATTTCCTGTTTTATCATCACCAAGATTTGGCCATTTGTGCCGTTTGATACGAATTTCATTTTTTTTTTAATTTTGTTGACGATCCATCCGTTACCCTTCCACTTATATTTTGACAAACATTAGTGAAACACCATTAGTCAGACACACAAACGGGCAAGCTGATCTTCACCAAAATGTCGTCATTTGTGTTTTTTATCATCTCGAAAAATTCTACAATTTTCATGACGATCCGTTTATAGCTTTTTGAGTTGAGATACTGACAACATAAAAATATATATATATAGAGACAAGCTAACAAACGCACGAACAGATCTACACAATAATATGGTCATTTGCTCTTAGTCACTCATCCAAAAATTCCTGCAAATTTCTTGAAGATCCGTCCCTAATGTTTAGAGTTATTCGCCTAAGGGGAATAAAAATGAGGCTGAGAAAACAAACGGTTGAACGGGTCTTAACCTGAAGGTAATCATCTGTTCTTCCTAATGGCGATGATACACGCTAGTCAAAAGAACGAGTATCGTCATCTTTTTGCCCGAGCGTTATGTTGAACTTCTGTAAACACAGCTTTAGTTTGCCAACAAATAATGTAAAAATATTTACCGTCAGTTCAGTTTACTCCGCAAGTGCCGTTAGTTGACTTTCGGTCGTATCATTATGTCTGAAGGAATTTATAACTCAAGATTCTTTGCAAGTGTGTGCAGTTAAATGGGCACATTAATGCATTCGGACGAAAAGATGACGATACTCGTTCTTTTGACTAGCGTGTGACATCGGCTTCACATACCTAACGATTCCTGTAAGTTTCGTCAAGATCCGTCCATAACTTTTTGAATAATCTTTGTGGCAGACAGGCTGACAAAAAGACTAGCTTGACAAAAGAAAATAAAATAAAACCTCCTTGGCGGCGGTAATGAAGTAATCTGCTGTCCAAGGCGTACAACACAAATATTTTGCGTTCGTCCAAAAGTACTCAAAACAGGCCACGGCATATCTTTGGTCAGTACAGTGAAAGTTTCGTGCCTGACTTAAGCATCAATTTTCGTTGGGGCAGCACTATTGGTAACGGCTACACGTGTATGCAGTAGGCACTAAGGGAGATCAGGGTAAACTTTATTCCGAAAGTGGGACGTATATGTTGCAGGGCCGCCTGTAAGTTCCCCAAATTTTAACTGTACCGCGTAGACAAAACTACTATTAACTCAATATTATCTTTTACAGTTATTTTGTCGCTTTGATTCCTGAAAGACTTTTTTTAAATACCTCACCTATTTGGCAGAGTCGTCACTCTATAGAGCATAACGGGCAATGGCAGCTTACGGCTCTTGTCGGCTGTGACCGATTTTTTTTAATTATTCTTATCATCAGCGCTTTGAACTTCCCGGCGTTGCTTTCTGCTCTATTTGAGTGTTTATTACATATTTGCGAACGCGCAGGCGTGTTGGTTTGAATACTTGTACTACTACTGCTACTACCAATAGTCGGTTTGAAGAGCATTGCAGGTATTATTATTAATATTATTAAATCACACCAGGCTGGCGACGTAGGAACGGAGAAACTCCATGAGGTTAACAAACCCCCACGCAACCAGCCCAGCGGGTGGAGAAAACAAAAGAATGAAAAAAAGAAGATCC
>LQNS02278187.1:6747488-6760587 GCA_001587735.2 Parhyale hawaiensis
GGGGGGGGAGAGGAGAGGGGGGGTATGGTTGTGGCCGGGGGTTGGTACAGTTACTGGTCGGAGCTATTGCTCCGATACTGACTGTGACAGCGACACTGATAGCTATAGCAACACTGGCAGTTGTACCAACTCTGGTATTTGCACCAACTCTGGTATTTGCGCAACTCTGGTATTTGCACCAACTCTGGTATTTGCACCAACTCTGATATTTGCACCATCTCTGGTATTTGCACCAACTCTGGTATTTGCACCAACTCTGGTATTTGCACCAACTCTGGCGGTTGGATCAACGGTGGTAGCTGGACCAACACTGACAGCTGGACCAATGCTTGCAGCTGGACCAACACTAACAGCTGGACCAACACTGACAGCTGGACCAACACCGGCATTTACGCCAACACCGGCATTTACGCCAACACCGGCATTTACACCAACACCGGCGTTTACACCAACACCGGCGTTTACACCAACACCGGCGTTTACACCAACACCGGCGTTTACACCAACACCGGTAGTTACACCTACACGGGTAGTTACACCTACACGGGTAGTTACACCTACACGGGTAGTTACACCTACACGGGTAGTTACACCTACACTGGTAGTTACGCCTATACCGGCAGTTACACCAACACCGGCAGTTACACCAACACCGGCAGTTACAACGCCCGTCACTACACCGTTGACAACGACCATGCCGCTGTATCACACCAATTGAACAATTCACAGCCTGCCTGTCAGCTCCCTGATGGCGTCCCCCCCCCCCCAGTTGTTCCTCATCCAATGGTCTGCTCCCGCTGCCTAGCTCTCATTTTCTGCCGCCTGCGATAGAGAGGCCACGTCGAGGATGTCACGGCAACAGTACCGTGTGTGTGCCCGCAATGTCTGTTCACGGCTCAGTTAATGTTTTTCAAGGGTTTTGGCGGCCATTGGTGTCTGTCGCACTCTTATCGCGTGAGGCTGTGCTGAGGTGCGAGCTGTGGGTTTCGTGGAGAACTCTTAACTTTCCTACGGTTTTTCTAATTTTGATTTAGAACTACGCTGATGCCTGACAAGATTGCGCGGATCTTGCTGTGCTGGTCATCGTAATCAGAAAGCGGTGAAAATGTAATATTCAGCGTATGCTTGTTAATTTCGTCTCCAGTGCAGGGAATTTACAATGCTATACCGGCAGTGATCACGACTACGATGTTTTATACTGTCTTAGCCAAACTGCACGGAGATTTTTTTATACTGTTTCACTCCCGCCGCAACTATTTTTTCGTGTTTCAAATATTGCCATTCTTAAGTGAATTGATTGTATACTGCATTAATTAGGCTTATTCTGCAATGCCATTTTCTCTTGGCTTGTTTTTAATTGGACCGAACAACTGACAGCAAATAATTTTAATTATTCGTATCTATTTATTCTTGTACCGCAATTCCCCCGCTTGTCGCTGCTCGTAACTTGATAGTTCGGAGCGTTGCTGTGCACAGCTTTCGGTCGTATTTCGGTACGTTACTGCGCCGCACGTTTCGTATTACATCGCGTGCTGCTGCACTCGTACTTACGTCTCGCCTGGAGTCACCGCCCTTTTATACCGGGCGTCGCAGGTTAATCTTAACACTATTACCTATTTCTTGTTAACAAGTGTCGAATGTATCTGCAACACTCGGTACATCATGTGTAGTTGACTTCGCGCACAATTTCATCACATCTTGGTTGACTATGTCTACTCTACGCTCCGGGCAGTTTGATCAGCCATGCCTCTCTACACGACCAAGCGTCGTGGACACCATATCCACAGCTTCATTGTCCATTGAGGGGGGCCTGCGCCCCCGCCTCTATCTCTACTACTCCCCCGTCTGTTACGAGCTCTGGCAGAGTCGGTGGGTGTCGGTGTGGCCTTGTTTTAACCTGGCCATAACGCTCCCTAACTTGCCTTTAAATGTCTGCTTGGCGATAATGCAAATATACGACATTCTTACCGAAATGTGCAAGCATTGCGTGCGAGCATTTGCGTTGTTGGTGTAGTTGCAGCATATTATGCTGCGTGTCGTAATGGCTTCAGCAACTGCCTATGCTGTGTGTGTATTGTTACCTGTTTGTCTGCGGTTTTCATTATAATTGCTTCTGTACTGCAGCCTTCGTTTATCCGTGCGTTGTGTCTATGTATGTCTTTTTCTACTACTTTGCCGTGTCCGTTTGCTATACTTCTACTGGTCATCTTCATACCGCTCTTTCTCTTCGTCCCCGATTCACTACTGTTCCCATATATACGCCATGGTCTGCCGCACATAGGATCCCCTTTTCTCTTCACTTTTTGAAGTACAGTTGCAGTGGGTAGAGATACCAACAAACATGATAACAACGTCCATCAAGTCAGCTGTCGTGACCGCAGTAGTATAGTAGTAGTTTTGCTTTACTCAGCGCATAGTTTCAGCTTTATTCACTATTTACTTCTCCACCACACGGGTATATAGGTGGACCCATGTTATAACTGCGTACGGTAACTAACTTTACGTAGTTACACCATGGGCGGGCCTAGCATGACTTCGGTTCCTTGCTAAGGCTTTGTCCCACCATTCCCAATTGCATGCAAGCGGCGTCAGGATATGTAGTCTGCTGTGCAATACCTGGCAGCGCCCTTAGTGCCTTTATGCCTATATTGCTAAACTTCATAATGTAACTAAATATGGTATCAATTAAACTTCCTTAAATAACGTATAAGACTGACTAACCAGAACTAGCTGTACAGTATAATGTTGCACGTTAGATTCTCCACATTTTGTCCTTCCATAAGTCGTACGACTCGATCGCTCCATTTCTCCATTGCTCTCCTCACTTGCGTACAACAATGAATAATTATCATTGTGAAAATGCCGAAAAGCAATTGAAAGGTTAGACTGTCATGCAGAACAGGATTATATTATTCAAGGTTTGCACAGTTCTGAGCTTTGTGTATGTGTGTATGTGCTGTGAAATTATTGGCTGCAGAGGTACCTAAATTTACCCCCTGTTGAGGATTATTCACTGCTTCACGTGATGAAATTTCGGCACATCGTTAGTCCATTTCATGAACTTTTTTGTATCAGACTAGAAAATATTGGTACTGCTGTGTCCTTCACACATCGATTGTAGTGTTGAAATTCTCCGCATTGCACGATATCTGCTTGATATAATCCGCTTCTCACGCCACATTTTTGATCGCCCCAGCAGCTCATTCACAGCTCGAGCTCCCGGGGCGACCGAGAATTCCGTTAGGGTTTGGCAGTGAATATAATAAGACTAGTTGTGTTACCCAGTTTATTTAATGTGTGAAATATACCGGCCGTTCGGGACCAGTTGTAACGAGTGTAATGCATGACATGTATGGGCGTAGAGGGTTAACGCATTACCGGGCTATTGACTTTATCTTGTCATATGCCCCATGCGGATAGCATTTTTGAGTGGTGCGATGAAGGGTTTAGTAGCTACAGTATAACTGTTGCAGTGACTGGACAGGCAGAGTTAGTCGGTGCAGTGCCCAATATCTTGCACCCTAACTACTACCACCTACCGTGCCAGTATCGTGTTCACACAGCGACGCGTTGTATTGACCGTTACCACCGCCTGCTCCCCGCCGTCCGTGGTGCGCTGTATGTCGCTTATAACGAGCCCTGTACTTACATTTCTCCCTCCATTATAGGCGCTCTTCACGTACCCACGTCTATACCCACCCTGTGCCCGGCGTTTTTTTTTTTTTGACCGGCCTTGAGGTTACGGAGCGCTAATATTTTACACTGATTACCCTTTCTGTTACGAGTTGTATGCGTTTCTTGATGTGCAGAAAATCCGTTGGCTGTTTGTGAGTTATCGACTCTAGATTGTAGTTGTTTGTTAGGCAGCGGTGCTGTTGTTAGATGCACCGAACTGTCCGCCGCTAGTCCTTTTGTGTCTACATTTCTGCCCTGTCAACTTAGTCGACGGAGACCGATTACCTACACATCCTTACCAGAAATTTCCCCCCCCCCTCCAAATTATGCGGCTGCCTGTTGTTGTGTATAATCTGATGGTACTTCGTGTTCATATGCACTTTTTATAGCCCCTCTTTGTGCGGCAGTCTCGTCTGCTGGGCCGATACTGAGCTATGTTAATTGCACGCTTTCCAACTTGTATATCTGCCGCTCTTACGTACCTACGAATGCAGTGAGCTCAGTTTTCTATGCTTACTGATCTGGAATTATGCGGGCGTGAGTGCAAAAAAAAAAAGGGAACCGTCTGCTGATGTTTCATACGCGTTGTGTCTCAACTTTATGGTTGGTTTTATTTTTTTTCAGCAGTATTGGAGCAGCTGAAGTTTTCCAAAAAGCACTGGAATAAAGTTTCAACATTTGGTAATCTTATCATGAGTTACTCTCACGACAAGAAGAGCCGTGTCATTATTTCTTCTAAGCGCATTCGACTGCCTCGCATAATATCTAAACCTTGTCCCAGACATGTACTCGTAACTTGCGCATGTTGCCGTTCTGTCAGCTGGTGGTCAGCCGTCTTCACATGGATAAATGGAGTCCGTCCGGACACCCACAGCCCGCTATGGGCAGCACCTCCACCCGGACAGAGCACAGGCTTCCCACATCGCTGCCCGCTCGCTACTAACAAACGCGGAAACACAGACTCGAGCGCGCTTCCCAATACAGCCGAGCTTCTTCATACACAGCAGCGAGCTGAACGTAATTGTTCAATATTATTTTAGCCTTAAAAAAAACAATTTTTAGTGAGACGTTCTATTTATGTATGGCTTCTTTTCATCATAAGTCTCTAAAAATCCTTAGATCGACTTTAAACATCCAGTTTAAGTTTGTGGAGGAGCCAATTCTAAAAATGAAAGCTAGAATTGCATGATAGCCCTCAAATTCTGTTCAAAGTACCTTCCATTATAATTGCGGCGAGAAATTGTTACTTCACTGCTCGAAGACTGTAGTTTACTTGAGAGAATTATTCGTAATTGCTAACATTGCAGTCACTGATATTTTCTCATTTAGTATTTACGGTACGTGTTCACGTAGCTCCAACTTGTAAGTGTGGATTTTTTACTGTCATTTCGTGGTTTAAACGATTTCATACGTCATTTAAACTGCCCGGTATTTTTCTTTGACTGCGAAAACTTCACATGGTGGGCCCTCTCTTTTTTTTATGACTGGCTTTATTTCGCTTGTATTTTTTTTACTGAGATTGGCCTTCTGCCTCTCGTCTCATAGTGTGGCTTGCACGTGGAGCCGGGAATATGCGTCAGAATTTTTTTTCCGCTCATTCATTTTTTTAGGACAAATCGTTTTCTCTTTCTGCATCATTTTACACTGCTTGCATATTTTTTGTCAAGTGTGTAAACCGACTGTGTTCTTTGTAGACCTAGTTGTATTGTCCAGTATGTATAACAAATACATTGATTTTTTTGTCGGTCATTAGAAAGAATTTCCTTTGAACCTTTTCCACGTTCAACGTCGTTTTAGGCAGCTGAAATAGTTTCTGTTGGATATTTATATGGATAGGTTAGCCACTGATACTTGAGTTAATTTTGAAGACCATGCCATTAATGCACAGTTTACGTTTTGTCCCTACTTACAATTTTTGAAACTGCAGGTTCTGTGTAATGGGTGTCTCCTCCTTCTATTCTTGTTTCATGTAAGAGGTTTCATCTACTATGTCACTACTGTGTTCTGTTTTGTTATTCGGTTGTTGTTTTTTACCTGCTGGAACTGTGGAAAGTCCCTTAACAAAATCATTGTTCATCAGTAATACCTATCTTGAACCCGTATGATGCATACGAAGTGTGAAACTATATTCCAAGTCAGACAGCTAATTTTCAACTTATTAACTGCTAGTAGAAGCAGCTTCAAAAACTTTTAACTTGACTCCTGTTCCCTCCGAGATCGTATCAATGATACCCTAATTTTCCTCTATATATTTCACCATTAAAAGCTTGTTAAGATTTTGGGTTGCCTCATTATCTGGAGGTTACACGTTCTAATCTTGCGCTAGGGAAGAAATCCTTGTTGATGAGGCATATCATGTTAGCAGTCTTTTCTCATTCATAGTCACTAGGGAGAGGGGGAGCCCAGGTCTTAGGATCGGCGGGGGCGCAGTTGTCGATCGAGCCTTCCCTCTGTATAATGACATATCTCGTACATCTGTGGTTGACTGCAGTCGTACACTCCTCTGGGTCGTAGTGGACATTTTTCTGCAGCACGAACCTGTGCATGTGGGTTTCCTAGCAGAGGTGTGCGGTCAAGAGCGACTTTGCTTTTGAACAAAGCTTTCTTAAAGCACGCGAGGGGGAGGAGGGGGTCGTAGACCCCCATGTATACTGTTTGCTAACATGCGCGTATTGAACTTGTGATCATTTGCCATCCATCAGTTTACTGACTTGGCGCCCCTGGGCGGCGGCCTCAATAGCTCCAGATTTGAGGCTGTTGCTGGTCATCAACCAAATCTATTATGGCTTTGGATTTTTGTGGCCTTCGATACTCGGTACTTGTGCGCATTCCTGCCTGCGCCTCCTCGAGTCGAGCAGAGCCGCATGCACCTGTGCTTGCGCTGCACCGTTACTTGTAACAGTATATCCAGTATAGATTGGGTGTTCATCCAAAAGGTTTATTATAGAAGATCCAATGGCACTTGAGGATTTGGGAATTTATTGATTAAATCGATACGAGTGTATATCATGCTCCACAGTATTTATATGACCCACAGTGTATTAACTAAAAGACAAACTGCTATGCAGAAAAGTAATTTTTCCGTCTCCATTAAAGGATAATGGTGCCTGCTAGGCTGTGCGATTTTTCATTCAATTTAATTACGATTACTTCACTTCGGTAATGCTTTTCTTTCGGAAACAGCTTTTTTAACGCAGTCTAGAAAAAGCACATACAGGCCCTGAGAACGTTACTTATTTCGGCCATTGCTTTCTTTGAAAAAGACCACAAATCAAAGCTAGGAAACACGTTAAAATATGCAGAAAGTAAACTACATAGAGAAACTAGCGAGCATTATATATTAGATAACCAAAGAAGTTTGTGCGGGTTTTGTAGTGAATCAGGAATGAAAGGTGGTGTTCGTTACCTGGTGTGTATAAGTCGAGCAGGGCGGGTAAAGCTATGGTGCGTAGGCTATGGTGGTATCACGCAATATGTTAATGATGTGTTTCGTACTTCCATGATTTTCCAAAGCGCCGTGAAGAATTTACAGAAGTTGGAAATTTGCTGATCACTTTCGTGCGTTCGGTTTGGGAAACCGGTAATTGTAACTGGCAGAGCTGCACATGTGGTCTGCATGCAAAGCTGTGCTCGGTAATATGTCCTCTTTATTACCTCCGCTGAGGAGGGCATGTTTTTATTCAGAATTTGTCTGTCACCAAGATAACTCAAAAGTTAGGGACCGATTTTTTTTTAATTCACAGGGATTGTTAGATATGTTAGGAGGCAAAGATGGTTAACTTTTGTTAAAAATCCGGTAGACCATTTGTTTGTCTACCTGTATTTTCTTGGCAACAACTCAGATATGAACGGATTTTCATGAAATTTGTCGAAATTTTTGCGACTACTACGAAAAGCAACTGACCACACTTTTTGTGATGCTCTCAGTCCGATCATCTTTAGCAGGAATTCTTAGGAATGTTGAACGGTTGAATGGCCATATTTGTGCGTGTTGCTGAATGCAAGTTGGCAGGTATGGGGATAATTTTAAGCCCCTTTGTACGCGTGAAAGATTCCACCTATGCACAGACCCACACGATGAGGAACAATAATCGTAAATAGCGGAGGAAAGTTTCTTAGTAGGTATACCTTGTCTCACCAAATGCAAACCTGGTCCTTCTCCGGAAGATAGGGAGGCCTATATGCTAAGATATTATAGAATGCTCATTGCTGACAATACTTAGTTGCTAAGGAGAGTGAATAAAACGTTTATAAATCCCTTCGACTAATGGGTAACTTGTGCTTTGGGATACATATGTAGAGTATTGCTGTAGCAGAAAAGCCCCATATTTGTGTAGTGCATGTAGAAATGATCTTAATAACATTCCTCTTGTTTCTGACGTATGGTTTAGGAAACGGAGAATACCTGTAGTTAGGCCACACGTCCGCCTACCACTACATGCGCACAAAAGGATGTTTTCTACATTATTTCCTCTTGTTTCTCACTCGTAGTTTGGAAACATGCAGAGAATGCATGCAGCTATGCAAGCGTCGCGTAGAATAGTTTTTGTTGTCAGCGAACATCGTCCCTTGCGGCGTTACTAGTGAGGCAGAGTCCGTACCTCGCTTGTGAGGCAGAGACTAGCTGTGCCCTACTTAATTTACCTGCGCTCTATGTCTCCAGAAACATGCGTGACCGACCTGTAGCAAATCGGCCATCTTGATTAATTTCTTGTATCGGTATCGTCGTGATTTGGAGTAAGGTACAGTACGGTCTATGTTCGGGAGTAGAGCCGAATGTGCGCCAAATAGGCATTAATTTAGAGCTGATGTACAGGTCTTGATTGTGCATTGCTTGTGGATCATTTTCAACTGGAGCGTGTGCGTGAGCAGGCGCAGAATTGCTCAGGGGACTCTATATCGCAGATGTTGTCCACTTTGATTCAGTATTAAGTTGAGCGCTCTCTTTATATCAACACGCTCATGTTGTATAGTAACTTACAAGTAATGGCGGCTGTGAGAAGCACTTCCTGTTAGTGCCAAATTAAGGTGCTGATACTTTTTAGGCAGCGTACTGTAGATAGCTTATGTAATTTTTGTGGTTCGTTTAAGCGCAGCAAAAGCTGTGCTCCATTGGCGACAGTGATGGGCTGCACTCGTGTGTCCGCATCTCGCTAGCAATATCTCCTACGGATTCACTTTTGAGTTAGTTAATAATGGTATGTGCGGCATCGCTCCCTCCAGATGCATCAGATGTGTGTAAAAGGGGATTTTGTGTCTCTAGAAATTACACTGTCGGCTTCTAACGGAGCTTGTCGAGGAAATGGTATCGATATCAGATATTTAGGATATCCTACCTACGGCTTGTGCTTTCGATTAAACAGGCGCAGTGAGCGTGACTAGAGAGGGAGACTAGAGTACTCGCCTCTCAACAAAATAGTCATAGGTGACGTCACATCCTATTCTGGCCCGTCACGCTTCGTAATCGAATCTCCAGCACGAGAATGTCAACTCCTAGGGTTGCCTGTGACGTCACGCATAGTTTTGTATTGGTGACACCCGAGCACCCGTGACTCTTCCTATTGAGTTACAAGAACGAGTATAATCAGTAGCGGCCATAATGGTTCGGACACCTAAAAACTCATCAGAAAATCTTTAAATACTTCAATATTATTGAAGGTACGGTATTGAAGTGTAATTTTATACAAGTTGAGCAACATGTCATAGCTAAATTGTGTTAAAATATCAGCTGTTCAGGATAAATAAAACAATAGTTACAAGCAAATGAATTGTAATAGTAAGAATTTAGTCTGGACAAAAAAAGTTCGGACAATCTTCAGAAATAATAATTAAACACATGGAATTAGGCTACAAATACGAACCACGTTATGAATTTAAGTTTTTAGCATTTAGTACTTTGTGCGGTACCCTTATTGTCGATAACAGCTGTGACATGTTGTTCAAATTGTGTAAAATTAAACTTTAATGCCTTCAGTAATATTGAAGTATTTAAAGATTTTTTGAAGAGGTTTTAGTTGTCCGAACCATTATGGCCGCTATATACTGTAGCTCAGCCCTATCAGGCCCAACTAAAACTCCCGTATCTCCTAGCAATAACGTTGTCTGGAGTGCCTGCTGGGCTGAAGAGCATAAATATTGTACAGGAATATTTTTAGCTATATATATATATTTATTTTTGCTTGCCCCAAAATCCCAAATGGTGTGTTTTGCAAGCCATTAATATCTACAGAATTTGAGAAGCAACTGCGTCGAATATCAGACTAGTACTTGTGCCTGCTGCAGTGTTGCTTCTAAAAATACTTCCGTCTTCTCTTCCTGACTTGTTCCCATGTGCGGTGTTCCTCCTGGCAGTGGTTCCCCGCTGCTCTTGGTGTACTGTGTGCCCTTCCTTCTTTCTGTTTGGTTCGTCGATTTCACGTCCAGGGAAGCTCATCTACTCGCTAATTCGTTACCAGTGAAACGTATTAGAAAAACATTTTTGCTCATGACTGTCTATTACGCTGAACTATCAGGTGCTGGCACCTCGTTTACGTATTGTTGCGTTAGACTTGCATTCTTTTGTGAGCGAAATTTAAAGAAAAAATTCTACAGGGGTGAAGCTCTTGTGATAGACTCTTAATAGTAATTCCTGCTGGTAGCTGTTCTATCTCACCGTGCCATGCACTGTCAATAACAGTAATTACAATATATTCGTACTAATTGCTCATTCATTTCTAACCGGGGCAGGTTGTCGCAGAATCAGCACGAACTCCCGTGCTCCGCCATCAAATACCTACTTTAGCGTGTTATGTAGCCTGGTAACTGTAGTTTGGTGCTCTACTCGAGCACAATTACCTAAGGCAAGTAGGTATGTCCCGTCGTTGCGTGCTTGTTTTGTCATAACACATTTCTAGTGCGACGACTCTGACTTCGGCTCTTCTACTTGCGATGATCCAAGCCACTATGAAAGCATCAGCATATTATTCATTGGCCGAACTTTGTGCCGTTCATTTATTAATTTACGAGGGAAATACGCAATTCATTTTGTGCCTTTCTTCTGCATTCATTTCGCTGAAAGCAGCCTAAGTAATAATAGTCTGCAGCCTGCACACCCCTACCTTGCGAGGATTGTCGTGTGTGAGTTACNCTTTTAGGTTCTTTATCTTAGAAGCTCTGAGCTGAAGAAGCCGGCGGTGGCTACATCTGCCAGGCATGAACTTGTGATACAAAGAATGCATCTTATACATTTGAATGTTAAGGCTAACACATTGGAATGTTATGTGTGCGAAACGCGTATATAACATTTGTTGTCAGCGAACATCGTCCCTTGCGGCCTTACTAGTGAGGCAGAGACTGTGTCTCGCTTGTGAGGCAGAGACTAGCTGTGCCCTACTTAATTTACCTGCGCTTCATGTCTCCAGAAACATGCGTGACCGCCTTGTAGCAAATCAGCCATCTTGATTTATTTCTTGTATCGGTATCGTCGTGATTTGCAGTAAGGTACAGTACGGTCTATGTTCGGGAGTAGAGCCGAATGTGCGCTAAATAGGCATTAATTTAGAGCTGATGTACAGGTCTTGATTGTGCATTGCTTGTGGATCATTTTCAATTGGAGCGTGCATGTGCGTGTGCAGGCGCAGAATTGCTCAGGGGACTCTATTTCGCAGATGTTGTCCACTTTGATTCAGTATTAACTTGAGCGCTCTCTCTATATCAACACGCTCATGTTGTATAGTAACTTACAAGTAATGGCGGCTGTGAGAAGCACTTCCTGTTAGTGCCAAATTAAGGTGCTGATACTTTTTAGGCAGCGCACTGTAGATAGCTTATATAATTTTTGTAGCTCGTTGAAGCGCAGCAAAAGCTGTGCTCTATTGCCGACAGTGATGGGCTGCACTCGTGTGTCCGCATCTTGCTAGCAATATCTCGTGCGGATTCACTTTTGAGTTAGTTAACAATGGCATGTGCGGCATCGCTCCCTCCAGATGCATCAGATGTGTGTAAAAGGGGATTTTGTGTCTCTATTATAGAAATTACGCTGTCGGCTTCTAACGGAGCTTGTCGATAAAATGGCATCGATATCTGATATTTAGGATGTCCTACCTACGGCTTGTGCTTTCGATTAAACAGGCGCAGTGAGCGTGACTAGAGAGGGAGACTAGAGTACTCGCGAAATTAGGCTACAAATACGAACCACGTTATGAATTTAACTTTTTAGCATTTAGTACTTTGTGCGGCACCCTTATTGTCGATAACAGCTATGACATGTTCAAATTGTGTAAAATTACACTTTAATGCCTTCAGTAATATTGAAGTATTTAAAGACTTTCTGAAGAGGTTTTAGTTGTCCGAACCATTATGGCCGCTATATACTGTAGCTCAGCCCTATCAGGCCCAACTAAAACTCCCGTATCTCCTAGCAATAACGTTGTCTGTAGTGCCTGCTGGGCTGAAGAGCATAAATATTGTACAAGAATATATTTATATATATATATTTTTGCTTGCCCAAAATCCCTAATGGTGTGGTTTGCAAGCCCTTAATATCTACAGAGTTTGAGAAGCAATTGCGTCGAATGTTCAGACTAGTACTTGTGCCTGCTGCAGTGCTGCTTCCAAAAATACTTCCGTCTTCTCTTCCTGACTTGTTCCCATGTGCGGTGTTCTTCCTGGCAGTGGTTCCCTGCTGCTCTTGGCGTACTGTGTGCCCTTCCTTCTTTCTGTTTGTTTCGTCGATTTCCCGTCCAGGGAAGCTCATCTACTCGCTAATTCGTTACTAGTGAAGCGTATTAGAAAAACATTTTTGCCCATGACTGGCTATTACGCTGAATTATCGGGTGCTGGCGCCTCATTTACGTATTGTTGCGTTAGACTTGCATTCTTCTGTGAGCAAAATTTGAAGAAATAATTCTACAGGGGTGAAGCTCTTCTGATAGACTCTTGATAGTAATTCCTGCTGGTAGCTGTTCTATCGAACCGTGCCATGCACTGTCAATAATAGTAGTTACAATATTCGTGCTAATTGCTCATTTATTTCTTACCGGGGCAGGTTGTCGCAGAATCAGCACGAACTCCCGTGCTCCGCCATCAAATACCTCCTTTAACGTGTTATGCAGCCTGGTAACTGTAGCTTGGTGCTATAATCGAGCACAATTACCTAAGGCAAGTAGGTATGTCCCGTCGTTGCGTGCTTGTTTTGGCACAACACATTTCTAGTGCGACGTCTCTGACTTTGGCTCTTCTACTTGCGATAATCCAAGCCACTATGAAAGCATCAGCATATTCATTGCCCAAACTTAGTGCCGTTCATTTATTAATTTACGAGGGAAATACGCAATTCATTTTGTGCCTTTCTTCTGCATTCATTTCGCTGAAAGCAGCCTAAGTAATAATAGTCTGCAGCCTGCACACCCCTACCTTGCGAGGATTGTCGTGTGTGAGTTACGCC
>LQNS02278187.1:6766044-6777881 GCA_001587735.2 Parhyale hawaiensis
GTTAAGGCGGCGGCTTGTATTGTTGCGACTGCGCCTGGCATGGCTGGTTGTTAGTTAAGGCGGCGACTTGTAATGTTGCGACTGCGCCTGGCATGGCTGGCTGTTCGCTAGGCGGCTTGTAATGTTAGACTGCGCCTGGCATGGCTGGCTGTTAGTTAAGGCGGCGGCTTGTATTGTTGCGACTGCGCCTGGCATGGCTGGTTGTTAGTTAAGGCGGCGACTTGCAATGTTACGACTGCGCCTGGCTTGGCTAGCTGTTAGTTAAGGCGGCGGCTTGTATTGTTGCGACTGCGCCTGGCATAGCTGGCTGTTAGTTAAGGCGGCGGCTTGTATTGTTACGACTGCACCTGGCTTGGCTAGCTGTTAGTTAAGGCGGCGGCTTGCATTGTTGCGACTGCGCCTGGCATGGCTGACTGTTAGTTAAGGCGGCGGCTTGTATTGTTACGACTGCGCCTGGCATAGCTGGCTGTTAGTTAAGGCGGCGGCTTGTATTGTTGCGACTGCGCCTGGCATGGCTGGCTGTTAGTTAAGGCGGCGGCTTGCATTGTTACGACTGCGCCTGGCATGGCTGACTGTTAGTTAAGGCGGCGGCTTGTATTGTTACGACTGCGCCTGGCATAGCTGGCTGTTATTTAAAGCGGCGGCTTGTAATGTTGCGGCTGCGCCTGGCATAGCTGGCTGTTAGTTAAGGCGGCGGCTTGTAATGTTGCAGCTGCGCCTGTCATGGCTGGCTGTTAGTTAAGGCGGCGACTTGTAATGTTGCGACTGCGCCTGGCATGGCTGGCTGTTAGTTAAGGCGGCGGCTTGTAATGTTACGACTGCGCCTGGCATAGCTGGCTGTTAGTTAAGGCGGCGGCTTGTGATGTAAGACTGCGCCTGGCATGGCTGGCTGTTAGTTAAGGTGAAGACATTTAATAGTAGACCTCATTTACCGTGACTGGCAGTTTGTGAAGGTGATCTGTCGTAAATAAGGTATATTTAGGATATTGTTATGGCCTGTATGGCACCGACACTGTGAAGCTGTTAAATATTGCGTCTTTGTTTGCTTTCAAGTGGCTTCATACAACAAACGATGTATTGGCTCCTCTTAGCTCAGGTTTCGCTTCTCGTAAACTCCTAGAAGTCTCGTTGTTTACAGTACCATGTACTTTGTGCTGTACAGATGGTGCTGAAAGTGTGTTCCAAAGTTGTTAACTGGGTGATCCGCCCAAATAGGTCATAATTCCTTTATTTTTTAACACCTTGTTTCAATTAATGCTTAAGTACCGACGGAATTCCTGGAACATAACCGGTCACGCTTGTTTCAATATTAATATATATGTATGGAGATAAACATGTTTACTTCGTGTCATAATGTAAATACATAATAAAAAACTGCAAATGGCTGCAATAGCCTGTTTGAGCCGTACGCATGGGAGCGGTAAATATCTTTATCACCCGCGAACAAAGTGAGAGAGGTGATAATGTTTTCGTTGAAGATTTAAGTATGTATATATGTATATTTGTCTGTCCACCCAATAAGTGGTCGAGGGAGTTGAACAATTTTCATAAGTTTTTGTAGAGAGTTTGGTGGGTTGACCTAGATGTCACCCACGCCAAGAAACCAGACCTAGCTGACTATGAAAAACGACAGCGTTGAATTTTCCTCCACCGGAGTGAATTTGCCTCCACCGCGGCAGATCGTCTGGCGAATGGGGCGTTCTATTTTTTCCTATATTATTATTGAAGAGCTAATCCATGGAATTAATGCGGCCGTGCCCTAGCCTCTTTCATTGAAAATGACTTCGTTGAATTTGCCTCCTACCGCGGGTGATGGTCATACGTCACCGAGGCGTTCTAGTGTACATTGCTTATGAGTTTGTCAGACCACAGAGCTGGTGATTTTCGCTTCGTGAAGGTTTCGTTTCAACGTTAATTATTCTAATGGTCGTGGTAGAGGATAGAATGAGTAATTTGTTTCCTCTTCGAGATGGGCATTGCACGCTTGCGGCGCCGTAATTACTGATCGATTTTTCTTATGTACTTGAAGTTGCCCTTCATTGCATTCTGCTCCTTGTATTAAACTGTAGCAAGACTTACTGCTCAGTACCCCTGAGTGATTTTGCTAAGGGTATCCTATGAGTGTATAAATGATGCGTCCCTATTTGCACAGAACAAAAGAGCCAACTACCTGGAATTCATGGAGTGCCGTCAGCAGTACGAGTGTGTGGCCCCCAAACTGTCACTTCAGTGTTGAGCCTATTACCGAGGGTGGTGGAGGATGGAGCAAGACTGTGTCGTGCTGCCTGCATTTCTCTTTAAAAAAAAATAACACAACATTGCAAATAAGCCGCACTATCAGGCCTATCACCCAACAGGGGGAGATAGCGTCGTACTGCCTGCATTTCAATCGTAAAATGACTCAACATAGCAAAATAAGCCTCCCCACCCGAGCCTATTACCCAGCAGGAGCGAGATAGTGCCGTGGAATTCCTTAATACCAAAGCAAGAACATTCGTGTCGGTGGGCACTAGATCAAGCAGGCCTGCGGCCTCCAGCCGTGGGGTGCCTAGCTGTCCCTTTCTTGCCCCAGCGACGCCTTGCATTGCGTGAATGCTTTAAATCTCTACTGATATGCAAACGCCTGTTAAGGCTTCATTGCTCGGCAAGGGGCGCAGTAACTTGATTACCTCTGTCCACTCTGCTTAACTATAACAGGCCTTTGATATATCCAACTGCTTCTAGTCCTTGTTCTGTATATTAGGCTGTTGCTCCTCTGACTCGCTTATTGAAACTGGTGATCTAATATTCGTGTGAGTTTGGTGGTGTATTATACGCACTGAGTGATTTATTCATCGTACGCTTGTGTCATTGAATACGCAGGCGTGACGAGGAAGAGTTAGGGGTGAAAGTTGCCAACGTATCCAAGCATGCATGTACGTGCACGTATGCTGGAGACTATTTTTCGTTGTCTCTTTCCGTCTCTTTCGTCGTATATTGTATACATGAATTCTGGTACATTTTAGGTTCGTATTATTCGAAACTTTTTTTTACTCTGCCCCGTATTGAAAAATTTTGTATCTAAAAAATCTCTGTTTTCGTTTAGACTTGGAATTTAGACCAACTAGGCCTAGTATTGCGTAAGGCGGGCAAAATTGAAATGAAGAAATTTGTTTTTGCTGCGTTGGCACATCGAGACGGACTCCGGAGATAATGCGTCGCTCGTCATACGGTGGGTTCACGTGACTGTCAGTTGAACGCGTTCTGTCGAATCAGCCTTCGCATGCGTTGCTGTGTTCAAACGGCTGAACGGTGCATTTTGCATTCTAATTCACTCTTAATTTCAAGAAATACCCGCAATTTTGCTAGCCACTCTTGCTAAACCACGCTACGAGATGGCTAGCGTTTCTATTAAATCGTTTTGACCACACACAGCTGTGTTTACTTTGTCATAACAGACCCTTTGCTGAGAAAACCCGATCATTTGACTATCGTGTGCAATGGCCTTTAGTATTGTTTCAAGCCACCCTTTCCTTGCTGGCCACAGAAAGTGGATAGATGCAATTGTAATGCTAAAACTTTATATAAGTGTCATCCTCGGCGTAAGACCCTACGCTCAAAGGCAAGTGTGTAGCGCGTATGGATGCCTTAAATTAACAAATTTCCCTTTGATCGCGTCTCATATGCGTAGATGTACAACAGATACCGACGTAGAAGTTCAGCGCACCGTCATTTATTCCCAGACCTTCCTCATTCCTATTGTTTGCAATTTTTCTGACCTTCGCTAGTGTGCTGTCTATCTTCTCTCTCTGCTTGTCTCTGCCTAGCCTTATATTCTGTTATTATCAAGACTTCTCCCTCTTCACAACCTTGCCTCTCATGTTGCGTACATCACTTCAGTGCATTTCTTGTCGTGCCTCCGTAGGCCTCGCAGGGAGCATGCAAGTCTCTCCCTCACATGCGCTTCAATTTGCCGCGCCGACCCTTCATAATTTTTGCGGTCCCCGAGTTCTTTCTGAAAATTGGAGAAAATTTTTTGCTGGTTGAATGTTAAATTTCATTATTCTGGGCCGCCGGCGCCCTTTTTGCTCCCCTGCTTTTCCCACCCAGCGCCTCACGGTGGGTTCCGTCGGGTCCTCTCACGTACAACCCACAGATTAAAACTTCATAGTGTGGCCCTTTTTCCTTGTCTTTTTGGCCTCTGAATATTCTAGGTAAACATCAGCTTGCATCGCAGATGAGCTCTCAAAGAAAGAGCTCAAAAATTTCTCGGCTATTGAATATAGAATATGGGATTCCTTCTTCCTGAACTTCCCGGGAACGTCCCACCGCTGCCTCAGCGGCTCTTTATTATCTGGAAAGCCTGTCTACTTTTGTACAGTTAGAGAGTCTCTTTCTTCACGCATTGTTCGTGTATTTAGGAAGTTTTCTCTTTCGTATGATGTTTGGGGAGCCTGTCTTGATTTTAGAAATGTTTAGAAAGTTATACCTAAGTTCCTGCTTTGATTATTGAGAGCTTTACGCCTTCTGTTTAAGGCGTACTGCTAGTAATGCCTTGATCATTATGCATAGATGGAAAGTCTGTATCCTTACTCTTTCTTCACGTAGTAAGGGAGTTTGTATTGATTGTGTACAGATATGGAGAGCCTTTATATCTATGACTGGGGAGCCCAAAAATCTTTCTACTTGCTGTCTAGATTGATGAGTTTCTGCATTATCTATATATAAGTAATGAGCCCTGCTTTTGCTCATTTTCTATATATTTGAAGCCTTATAATTATCAGATTCGATGGGCTTGTACATTTGGAGAGGTACTGAATTCATTTCTGAAACAACAACGTACAGTATATTCTCGCTATTTGGAAAGCTAAGGAAACGTATTTAATTCTTTGCGTTAAGTCCCTTGTGCTGATGTTGAGAATCCAAGTGCCGATATTCTGGCGAAAGCATACATTACCGTGAAGCGGTGCAGTATTTATATTATACCTCGTGTTACATTCTCAACTTCCCTTGGGAACGCGTTAAAATGGCACGCTGCGTGGAACACCCGAACCTCACGCTTTAAATTAAGCCGCTTGGGCGGCAGGGGCGAAGATTTTTTAGTGGCATTGGAGTAATGGCGCGGCGTTCTCAAGTTCTTGTTTCTGTAGGCGATGGTCCCTGCGAAGCGAACGTTTCCCTCTCGCCTCATCTCACTTCTCAAGTTGCGAGTGTGATCAGAAAGCGAGCGTTGCTTCTTGCTGGCGGCCTTGAAGGCAGCGGCGCGCCCGGGACTTTTTCTCTGTTTCCTGGGCAGCCGTTATCGTTTCCGACCCAATGGACGGCGGCCGCTGACGCCTGCTCTCGCCCATTTGCTTGCTCATATTGAGCTTCTATGTTCCCTTCAGAATTCTTCAAACCTGCCATTTCTCTGCAGCTTAGTTTCAGAGTCTCGGTGTGTTCGTTCTTTCGCTATTTCAACCTTTCTGTTATTGCTTGCGTCATGGCACGCACCTCGACCTACCCAAAATAGTGCAGTTATAACTGACAAATTTTGGGGAAGCACGATGAGTCATAGTCACACCTCTCACTCCGTTTCCCATCCTTCCTCTCCTGTTCTTCACGACGTCGCTTGGTACAAGACAGAGAAGGGATTTTTTCATCAGCCCGTCAAAAAATGAGTTTCTCTAGGTGTTCCAATTGACCACCATATCTGTCTCGTGAAAGACCGCAGGATAACCTAAGTTATTCGCATAGAATTGAGCTCATATGTACTTCATTATATATGGAGATATATACATTTGCATGAGAGAATTTGACTACATCGCTGCTTTTCTAACGAGTTACAATTTTTTAGGGGGTAGGGAGTTGGGTTTCTGCTGAACCGCTAGCCAAGTCCTAACCGCCATTGTCGTGGTGCGCACGTACTTGCTTGGTGTAGTCGGCATAGCTCACGGGTTGAAAGCTAGACTCCCAGTTTCTAAAATGCAGAGCCATCTTTAAACACTCTAAGATGAGTATTTATAATCGCGTGTTTCTGTGTCTTGTTAAATTCTGTGTACAGCACGTAGGGTTGGAAGACCCTTCTGTGCTGTTGCAGCTAGGTCCCTTCCATTTCCGAGATTGTGACACTCGTAGGTAAAACCCCAGTGTTGGAGTAATGATAGCGTCCACTTTTCAAAACTTTTTCTTATCCTGCCCCTTTATTTGTCAGTGTAAAAACCAGGGCCTGTTGACGATGTCTTGCCACGCCATCTGCAGAATTACCTCTTTCAGTATAAAGCGTCTTTTTTCCCGTGACCGGGGTACCTTAAAAGGTTATCTTAAATATTTTTTTTTCTCACCAACAAACTCGCCAGAAAAATTCTGGTAATTTTTTTTTTACATTTTGTAGAATTTAGCTTTGGTCTTGACACTAATTTCAATGCGCATTTTCTTCTTCATTACAGTCATCCTTTCTACTCTCATCATCTCACGTATTCTTATCAGTGTTTCGCACTCGGAAGGTCCGTCACCGACTATGATATCCTAGGACACCGACTTTTGACTCCGACTCAACAAATTATCGCAACAGGAGTTAACCACCTATTTTATTCTAAGCCCGATTTCGACTCCTTGGGCCAGCGAGTGTCCAACTCCGACTCTGTCAGCTTGTTTCCTCTCTGCTGCGGGCGTTGCGTGCTGCGCAGTTGTGCTGAGGGTCCCGAGAACGATCCCCATGCCAGGCACGGTCTTTCTCATAGCACTGGGCTTGCTGAATCAGCAAATTTGTTCGATGCGCATAGCTATTGTGGGAGTACTTACCTTAGAGTAGGGAGGTGGCGGATCGTTGAATCTTCCGTTTCGGCAACATAGTTCGTAGCAACCTGTCGTCGGCTGCAGCTGTAATTACTCCTCTGGGGCCAGTTGGCCTATGTCTGCTGCACAAACCAGTGCGTGTCGGTTTCCCAGTGAAGGGTGCCGTCAAAGTTGACTTTACCATTTTACAAAACTGCCTGTTTGGGCCCCACCTTTCCTAATTTGCTGCAGCGGGCCCTACAGAGCTCAAACTTTGAGTGCATACAACTTGAACTGCGCTGTAATTAGTCGCCCACATCGCTCCATAACTCGCAGTTTTACTTCATGCTTGTGGTCTCTCACGCTTTCCAAAGAGGACGTTGATGAGGCCCTGCTACAGAAAACTATCGAAAAGTTTTGTCTCGTGGCTCTTGGGGTGGCTTGGCCTTAACAACAAATTACTCTGGCACTTGTCTAACTGCGCCAGACAAGTTGGGACGAGTTGCCTCTTGTTACCGGGCCTTCCTAATTCTGCACAATTGTGTGCTGAGTTCTCAATGATGTCCCTGAAATGCCACATCGCGTGGTTTGAGACCGGCTCATGTGTGTCTCTTTTGTGCATGCTGACACGCTGCATATTGGCAGAGTGGTGCATACACGTTTGTTGCAGTAAGTTTATCATTAGCTGATGTTCCCCCGGCATCATGCTTCCCCCCATCCGACCTCACATGCCACCTTTGCCATTATAATTCTACTCCGATGAATGGCGGAAGACTTGACAGATACCATTAGTTGACTATCCGCGATAATTATACAGTATAGTTTAGCGTTGGCCAATACCACCTATTTTTTTTATGGACTTTGAAACCCTATATTTTGGGACTCCTCGTGGCGTAGGTATGAAGTAATGTAATTAACTTTTTCCTGTGCATGTTTAAAAATTTGAATCAAGGAAATCCTTGTCTAATTTCCTGTCTGGTGTTTCCGTAATGTCATAACTAATTCGTCATTGCTTGACGTTTAGCGATGTACTGCACTCGGGTTCCCTGTATAATCTGATGTTTATTGGGTAAATATAATACAAAGCAATTTTCTTGATTATGCAGATCAATATTTTTGTAATAACTTTCTATATTATATTAATTTTGCAAATTTGTTATTGCGTAAAGTTCCGTAAAGTTAGGTTTTATATACGATGGGCAAAAATATTCAAGTATCAGAAAAAATAAACGTTTATTGCCAATTTTTTTAAGTACGATGTATCATCACCGTTCATATTGATGATGTAAATGTGCATTATTATTTAATGGTTTGTAAACCAAAGCTATACCTAGCGCATGAAGAAGCCATGGGCTTCATGTGGAACACACAGTTACATTTTGGGAATAATATTTTTGCAAAAGAATGAAGTTTTGTCACGTGTAGAAATACGACATGATCGGCATCCCTTAATTGTTTTCGAGGATCTTTAATTGTCAAGCTTCGGTCAGCTGAAGAGGGATAGATTGAGAGGTGTTTCAGATTATGTTTTTGATGTTCAAACGTCCTCAATAGCCCTCCAAATGGCTTCCAGACTTGTTAACTACCTTGTGTTTTTATAAACTCTCCTTTTGATGATGGTTCACAGGTTCTTAATGGGATTCAAATCTGGGCTATTTGGAGGCCATACAGTCTCCCTCTAACTTGCTAAAGCAGCATCTTTGAACCTGCTAGAGGTATACCAAAATATATGTGCAGGTGCATTATGTTGGCAAACCGTGGTCTTTCGAAGAGACAGCGGTTGGTCCAGCAACCAAAGCACGAGGCAGCCGTCAAAGAGCTCACAGCAGGCTTCTGAATGAAGCTTTTCACCTTAATTCAACTGGTAGGTCCAGTGGCGATACCGCCTTTGATTCCAAATCAAAACATTATGCCCACAACGCGTTTGCTGACGACGGTCCGAAACTTGGGTTGACGCCCCTTCAGTATCCAACCAGATGACCAACCATCTGGTCCGTCAAGGGTGGCACGACACTCATCATCCGTAAATTTAACAATCTTGTGAAATCCGTTTTCAGATACCTGTACGCCCACTCTAACCCTTTGGTTTTGCGATATTTGTTTGGTAGAGGTCGCTTTAGGGGTTTCCGTGCATTGCCAAGAAGCATTAGGGTTTTGCACTGCGTTGTTTTGCCCCTGTATGGAAGGCTAGCATCATATCAAAAACAGCCTTACCCGTTCCAAGACTAGAGGTGTCTTTGCCATCTGAATCTTCAGTTTGCTTATGTTCCGTGTAAATAGATTCCTCAAACGATCTACATTTAGTGTTTTACCTCCTGGTCTTTGGTCTTACCACAGTGCACAGATTCCTTCATCGTTCGATGGTCCGATTGATATTTTTTTTAGATATTTCAAGCATAGAAATGTCTTTGCTAAGCTTGGAATTATCCCTAACCCTATCGGTATCAGTAAGACCTACTTTTTGCTCAGGTTTACCCAAGAACGTCAACATACATAATGCAGCCGGACGGCTTCCACATGGCTGCCCAATTAACGTTGCCGAATTGTAGCTTACGGAACTCTAAGTTTTTGTGAAAAATATTGGACAGACGGTAATCGTGTTTTTAATATATGTTTGTGTCACACATATTGATCTCAATTTTTATTTAATCGCATGAACATCGATTTCAATAATCAAGGCGGACGCCATGTGTTTGAGAAGAACCTGCCATAAAGATTCGCAGAACATGCGCTATCTGCATTTTTGCTGGTACGTTATGTATTAAATTTAAATTTTACAGGAGAATGCGGAGTGGGGAACCCGGGTGTCGTATTAGTATCTTATTACATCCTTTCTTTTCAAGGTCCTCAGCTTTACTGCAATAAGGCAAATTTGCACTAGGAAATGATGTTATGATCACTGACCACGCACTCGCTTATACCACACCAGAACTCTCTCCTGCTCTCTGACTTGAAACTGTTGGACAATTGCATAGCTGTGGTTCTTAATTGTGTCTGTGTGTTCGAGTTCTTAATTGTGTCTGTGTGTTCGAGTTCTTAATTGTGTCTGTGTGTTCGAATTCTTAATTGTGCCTGTGTGTTCGAGTTCTTAACTGTGTCTGTGTGTTCGAGTTGTGGTACAATTTTGCCGAAGCTTCCGTGACCTGGCGTCAGGGTCTTCTTCTGAAACTTTTATGACATTGATGAAAAACTTTTCATGTGAAACCTACCTCGACAACTTTACCGTCCCCTCCTGCATGTGTTGACTCTGCATGTTACATATCTTCCACAGGTGAATTGCATCGTGAATATATATTGTACACGTGTATTGATGATTGTGTTGTTTGTTTGTTAACAACGCTGCTTGAAAGTGAAGCACAACTTCACTTAATTGTTCACGGTGTTTCATATGTTATGGTGAGGGTATATATTTCTTTCCTTTCAAATGTTTTAGTTTCGTGATGTCGAGAAACCTGTGGCTATGGAAAAAGTTCACAAAAACTATTCATTTGGCGTAGTGTAAAGATAAATAGATTCAGTCATCAAGTCCTTGGAGTCTAAGGGGACTAAATATTTTATTCTAATAGACAGACGTCTCTTGTGTTATGGAAAATTTCTCTATACTGTATATCCCTTTTCCTTATTAACAATAACAAAACCTATCAGGTCCATCGAACCAGCTGAGTGATAACTTGAGTCTGCTTTGTGCTCATACTGACTTGAAATTTCTGAGTGATAACTTGAGTCTGCTTTGTGCTCATACTGACTTGAAATTTAATTTTTTAGTGAAATTGGGGATAGTTGGCTGTCCCGATGCAGCCTTGTCTGTGGTGTGGGTGGCACCGGCGGAGTGCAGCGGCGCTGCCCGCATGCACTGCAGCACCTAACTGTCGTCGCCCGTACATCTAACTCCTCCGTTTGTTGATAACAGGATAAGTAACGTGTTCGGCGACTCCGTAAACTTCGTCTAAAAATTGAACAGACTTTTGCGGTAGCAACCTTCCTATCCGTACGGTCCTCTGGTTATGTTACTTGCATCACACCTTACGCTGCGGATATTATCTTTCCGTTGTGATACCCTGCATCATATAACTCTATTTAAACATTTCTCTCCATCTTATATAATCGTGCCAATGCTGTGCATGCTAGCTTGCCTCTCTCCTTATTTCAATCGTCTATTGAGGTAGATAAATGGTGAGCTGCGCTGGATTTAATTGAGAAGTCCCTACTACTAATGCCTGTAATGTTATGATACTACAGTGTACTGTTGCCACTGCGTCTTCGCATTTTCTTAGTGCGAAGCTGAGCATCCTGAAGCGTACCTACACGAGCACTCATACTTTGGTAGAAGTTGCTAGCAAATCTATATTGGTCGGTAATATAACATGAAGCTGACGCTAGAACCAGTTCAGTGTATATAATTCCTAGTTCTGAACATACCATGCTAGTCCAGTTCTTTCTAGCAAGAGTGATAACTGCTGTCATCCTGGCGGCCTGTAGTCCTGAGAGCGTGTTGTGACTTCAGCGTTTTCTTTTGTCTTTCCTTCGTATAGACGCTAGAATTTATCGATGGAAGGATGAAAATTACTGATAGGCGACGTTAATGATGTTTTTATATTCATGAGGCACAATGCTTAACGCCAGCGTACGTACCATTGCGTGATATGAACGAATCAGTATGTTGTGACCTCGGCGCCGTCATCCTACGCTCGCTCCTATCTTCCTATTTCATTCGAATTTATCCGAAATCTTTTGTTGAAGTAACCGGTCCCCAAAGATTCCCCGCGAATTCTGCTCATCAGCGGCCGGGAAAATCGTATTGGAAAAGCAAGAATTTTCATTTGCAGCTGCCGCCCGCCGACCGCTGCAAGTTTTAGCAAGAATGTGGAAGGGCTTAGCAGCTTCCTTTCGGTCCGCTCCCGCACTCGCGCCAATGCTTTTCTTATTTAACTTTGATAATTTCAGGCTGCCCTCGCGACCATCATAGGCCCGCGATCGTACTCATCTATATATGTACGTGCCGGATTTGCCCTTATCGTAGGTTCCTTTGGTGATCCTGGGCCGGGCGCTATCTTTGTCTTTGTTGGGCCTCGTCGCTTGCTGGTGCCAGTAGATGCCTTAGC
>LQNS02278187.1:6777964-6789447 GCA_001587735.2 Parhyale hawaiensis
ATCATAGGCCCGCGATCGTACTCATCTATATATGTACGTGCCGGATTTGCCCTTATCGTAGGTTCCTTTGGTGATCCTGGGCCGGGCGCTATCTTTGTCTTTGTTGGGCCTCGTCGCTTGCTGGTGCCAGTAGATGCCTTAGCTGTTTAGCTCCTCTTGTGCAACTCCTTGTTGCGTTATTGCGGTGCTGCCGGAAATACGCGTATAGTCTTTTTCTTTACTGCTTTGTGTCGGTCTATGTTCGATAGAGTGTACTCTTTTTGTAGATGTACGCGTAGCTGTTAGTGTGCTGTTCCTTATTGCGCCAATCCCTTAACGAACTAACTCGAATATTCCGTTCAGCAGTCGTCCGGTGTTTAGAGATGACTATTTCTACCACAGATATATACTGTAGGTCTACTGTACCTTGAGTAAATATAGGTACACAGTCTCTGCATTTATATATATGTTTCATTCTCTTGGTATTCTTTTCATACTGTGTTCGTACTGTTGCCACCAGCAGATATCGGCAAAAGAATGTCAATTTAATTCATACTATCTATGCCTATTACTATCTCATACCGACTTGTCGAATACTTCTAGCTCTTCATGACTTGGTATGTAGCGCATTCATGACCAGTTATTATACGCATTAGGTACCTACTGGATGAAAGACATACTAACAGGCCCACTTCCAGAAGCAAATTAAAGCCTAGGCTTCGGTTCGCCCTGAGATTCTGTAACTGTCCCCAATAGAATTTTCAGCTTTGCCTGAAGCTTCCTTATTTATGCCGCTTGCCCCTGGGCCGGCTAAGAATTGATTAAATAGAAAAATCAAATCATCAGCAGAAATCTGCTGACGACTGTCCAAATCTTATCAGTCGCAGCAGATTTGTTGCAATGCAGACACGTTTCATATCGGGCATTCATAGGAAATTATCCGATGTCTACAAGAATGGCATCGGCATATATGCAATAATCGTTAATAAATATCCGTTTGGTTTACGTTAGATTGGCTGAGGACAAAAACACGCGCGAACAACTGTACTTTAGTAGAGTCTCTTTGAACGTATTTACAGTATATGCATCGGGGCCTGTAATTCTGGAAATCTTAGTATGTGTAGCAGGTTGGCCCTAATTAATGTTTGAGATATGTCAGAGGTGCGCACGGTGCGATTTTCTACAGTATTTATTCGGCGGTATTTTTTCAGTATCCGATACTGTAGTCAATGGCACTAAGATCAATTATCTATTTGGGTCGCTGCAAATATTCTATAGACGCACGTCGCTCGTTTCGCGTCCGGCGGAGGTTAAGGAATGTTATGTTCCACCACCTGAGCGTCCAGTGCTTGCGCTAATGCTTAGTATTTCCCAAGATTATCATTAATCTTCTTTTCCCTTCATTTCAATGAACGAAATCCAACCGCACAGTGAATGATAGAAAAATTGAACCGTGCGCCCTTCTGACGTATATTTTTACGTGTGCATAATTTAGGTATTGTGTTTTCAACCATATTAAAGGACCACAGAAAACCACGTTCCATTATTGCATGTACATGTGGGACAAATGTTCACTATGAAGCATGAGAGAAATTTGCTAGTCCATATAATTATTCGATGTCGATATTTGGGGTTTTACGTCCTATTTCGAAGGTGTTCATCACATCATCATCATCTTTATCGACGAATCCCAATATTGGGACGTTGTTGAAGTTATTCAGTTACTTGATCGTTTCCAGAAGTTATTCATTTCAAATGCCAGTGTTGAAACGCGCTTGTTTTGATTCTTCTAGAACTGAAGTATTTGTCGTATCAAGCACAATTGTATCTGAAACTCTTGAAAAAAGTTGCGAATGGAATGCTAATAATAACACTTCCGGGCAAGTTAAATATTTAATCGAATTAGATCATGTCCGTCAAAGTAAGGGAATGGAAGACACTTTCCCCCCATTTTTCCCTGCAGTACCCATTTGTGAGCGTTCTAGATAGTGTAATTCCTAAAAAAACTAATGGTTCATTGAGGCACGAAAGGGTTAAAGCGCTCTCTCACACTGTCATGCCAGATTGCACCAATACTCTAGCCGCATACACTGTCGAGTGATTCCTGCCACTTTTTTTTCGGTTCTATCGTAAGCGACCGTGACCTTTTTTTTCTTAACGTCTGACTGCGTGCCACGCTCCAAAAGCGCGCCTTCGTATATTTCTTACTGTGGAGTAGTCTCGGCCGCGTCCTTTTTTACTCGACAGCCTCTATGCCTTGAAATTTTTGCTTTGATGTCATTTTTGTTAGCGGATCGTTAGTTTTTATAATGTGGGGTGCCTTGAGTCCCCCCTGCCCTACGTACTCGCTTCGACGTCTCTGTGTCACGGAATTTCTTGCCCTTTTGATTTGTGATCTAAGATTGACTGCTGCTCTCGAAGGCTTGCCCAATTTTTGTCTCCACAAAAACTTAGTAATCCTGTAACCATATTTATATTGTCTCAGTCCACTGAATTGTGACAAAAAATTGGTCGGCTGTCGTGAAAAGCTTGCTTTTATAGATATATTCGCAAAAAGTAACTGGTACTGTTGCGATATTTATAGCATTCTGATCTGCTGCATTGTTTTAAAGAAATTGGTCGGGTCCTCTGGCGTGCCTCACAAATGATTACACATTGTTTTTGAAGGAGTATTGCAACGAGGATATTTGTATTATTATTATGCGTCTGCATTCAGTTGTTGCATTCATTTAACAAAAACTGGTTTGCATCATGCAAAAAGTTATAGTTTTTAATTTTAAAAATATACATAATACACGCAAGTGCATGGTTGCTGCAGAAGGCTCCTCACTTATTTCTTAATTACTGCTCGGCTCAGCACGTTTCTCAATCGCACTTATTTTAGCTTGGGCCTCAAACTATTGTTCCTCTAATGCCAAGCGTGCGCCAGTTATTGCTGTTCGTATGAAGTTTAAGGCGAAAATACTGGACGAAAAAGGCAGCCATCACACTGTAAACGTTACGATGTTACATGTCGTTATTAGCAGTTTGAAATCTGAAAATATCTGTTGAATCAAGTACAGGAAATGTATAGGTCTATTTATTATTTAGAATTGTGTGTTAATCAGGCTTTTTTAAAAATTTAGTTCTTTTCAAATGTTAAACAGGCATTGAGACTGCATGTGGTTTAGGCTGGTTACCATTATTATTCTTACCCCCGCCAAGGAGGCTATATTTTTGTCTAAGTCTGTCTGTCACCAAGATAACTGAGAAAGTTATAAGCGGATCTTTTGCCGAATTCACAGGGAATGATGGGTATGTTAGGAGGCAGGGATGATTAACTTTTGGTGAAGATCCGTCCGACCCTGTTTGATTGTTTGTCTGGTGTTTTTCGTGGTAACGTAACTCAATTGGTAACGAACGGATCTTCGTGAAATTTGGAGGAATTGTTGAAAATCTTTCAAAGAGCAACAGACCAAATTTTTGTAATGATCAGTCAGTCCGTTTGTCTGTGTGTCTGTTTATTTTGTATATGTATATCAGAATACAATTGCCAAATGGTATAGATGGATGTTCATGAAATTTTCAGGAATAGTTAGAGATGGTAAAATATGCAAATGACCAAATTTTGGTGATGATCGATCTGTCCGTTTTATGTGCTTGGTTATGGTTTTTTTTAGTGTTTGTCAGACTATAACTCCAAAAGTTATGGACGGATCTTCAAGAAACTTGCAGGAACTGTAATTACTGTTAAGAGGCACCGACGATCAAATTTTGGTGATGGTAGAAGGGAAACCTTAGTTTTGGGACCAATTTCAGTTTTTCGTTAACATTGCCTTCCTTGGCTGAAGCATACGCTCTTAGAAGGATTCTCTGATTGTTGAATATAATTTTTGCAGGTACTAAGTCCTGTCCCATAGCGGCGTGGGTCCCGCACTGTCCATTACCACTGCCCCTCACCTGTCTGTGCCTTAGTCTTACCCCGTGTTTGTTGAACTGTCAGCTCTATTGTACTTAGTAGTTTCTTTTGAGGAACAACTCTGTCAGATGTGCTTTGCAACAGAAAAATGCATGTCAAAGTTTCGTGCAAAAATAGTTATTGTACTAATTAAACAGTCCTGTCTCTGCCTATATAGTCGGACAGATTTGAGCATGGCTTTCTTAGTCGTTAGCTGCCAATGTTCTGACGGTAGCTTATAGATTGTATTTTCTCTATACCGTCATTGCCACCAAAAAAATATACTGCATTAGGTTTTGATATTCAAGAATTAATGGTGACTCTTAATGCTTCTGACGGAGTTAAACTGCAATTTGTTCCTGGTCATAAGGGAACATCTGGTAGCTAATGAGGCAGCAGATCCGGCTGCAAAAAGAGCTCATTTGCTTAACTATCAGACAATTTCACCCTTACATAGTTCATCAGTTGAAGAGGAAAATACGGTGCCTCTGGCAAGATAGATAGCAGGACTCAGTTCCCCATCGGCCTGTCATCATATGAGATCTATAGAATGTGTCATAGCCCGGCTTCGGGCTATCTCCATCACTTCAATCTCTATGACTGCCCAAACTGTGACTGTGGGTCTAAAAATACTATTGAACATTTCTGTTGCATTTTCCTCTCTTCTAGAACTCTCAGGCAATTCTCTTCAGCTCCTTGTCTTCGCCGGGTGTCTCTTTTACGGTAGCTGACCTTCTTGGAGGTACTCCCTTTCCTCCTCCTGTACAGTCTCTAATTCTTCCTGCTCTAACCACATTTTCTCCAACTTCTGGGAGATTAGCTGATATTTAGGACCTTGTAGTTACGGCATGTAGATAACTAATTGATGTCTTTTTTGCAAAGAAAAGCCTTTTTTGATCAAGACTGTAGCTATACACAGGCTTTATGTGTAGGTGGCTTTCCCTTTTGAATATGTGTGTGAACATGTATGTGTGTGGGTCACTATGTGTATGCATAGTTGTGTATGTATAATGATATAACTAAGTGTATGCCACATAGCTATGACATATATGTAGTTAGCTAAAATTTTCGTATCTTGGAGCATTCATAGATTGAAAGCAGTTTGAATTGCTCTATGGCGTCCATTGCTGTAGCTTGCCATGCAATCACTGGTTCTGGTTTTACTTTGCTACCGCTGATCTAAGTCACCATATCAAACTATCAAAGTTGACCTGAGGTATTACTGTTTGCAGGCCAGTCAAATTTGGTGGCATCATATTGATTATTGTCATTTGATATCTGATGGGTGGCTGGTGTAAGAATATACATGAAGATGAATGTGACTAACTACATACATCAGCTTATCTCTAAAACTTTTCTCTGCCTGCTGGCTATAGGTGTTCCCTGGAGGGGTGATGTGCTGTCCCTTGGTGGTATTATGTTCTAGGGCAGAGTCTAGTTATTCTAGTGAGAGGAAGGGCGGTGTCCCTGAGGCAGCATTTCCCTTTTCCCTATTCTCTTTCAGAGACCCACTGTAGCCACCTGTAATAATTGACTAAATTGTCAATTTCTGATTTCATTGTTATATTGTAAGCTCCAGGCTGGGCCGGGACAGGCTGGACCTTGTTTGTTGTGTGCAGGACACTTGTTGACAAACATTACTTACCGAATAGCACTAATATCAGGTGTATAATATCAGGACTCTAACCACATGTTTATCTTCTTGTTTTTCCCCTTTTTGGCTCACTTCCCATCTTTTTTTTTCAACTGTAGAGAGTTGTGGGGTGATTCATCCTCCTGTTTCAGGTAGCTAGTTGTTTTCTGCTTATTATATTAGAAATATATAGCTAGTACTCATGTAATGCCCCTTCTGCTCACTCTAAGAACACAGTCATTGGGGGGAGTCAGTTGTGTTCCCTGAATGTCTTATTAATAGAATATTGGATGGGATCCATTTCTGTGCTACCTTTTGGTGGATGTGGATTGGGGTGTTTTTTCTTTCTGATCCAGGATTCAAAGTTAATATTGTCTCAATAGAGTGAAATAACTTAAGATTGGAGATTCTATGGGCTAGATCTGCAAAACCTCCTTAAAAGTTGATGAAAGAAGAAGAAGAAGAAGATGATTGGTAATGGTTTCAGTGCCATTACTCCCATAACCCATTGGTGATCTCATTATTTGAGAGGGGAATGGACAATCTGACAATCGGGGAAATTTCAGCGAAAATCTGGGAAACTTACGGAATTTCAAAAGTCCTGATCGCTAGACACCATGTATGTGGGGGCGTGCCGCCAAATACTTTCATAGGGTTTCTTTTATTGAATTCTTTGTGGTATTTCTTTAAGCGTCAATTTTAAAGTTTTCTGCAATGTGATCTGCATTTTCATTAAAACTTGGGTGTCTTCACACTAAGAATTTTCCTGCACGCGTAACATAGTAACTTTCGCTTTTAAAGATGCAACAACTGAATTTTTGATGTCAACAGAAATTACCTGTTGTTTCTATAATGCTTTGCCACACTTTATAATGGTCGTCTCTACTTACAGACGGACTTTCTGCTCGCGTGCTTGCTCGATGCACCGTGCAAGTCGGCAGTATAGATACGGTAGTGAACGACGTGCTTAAAACGTCTCCTCAGAAGTTGAGCGTGCAATTGAATAGTGTGACCCCGGCGTAAATGTCCCCAACCGCTTCACATGGTCGTCCAGACAGCACAGAGTCCTTTCGTCTTTCCCTAAGCAACACAAAAGATCCCTACTAGCTCACTCAGGTAGCATTTATTACTACCAAAGATTGTTGCTCGCTGCCCTCGCTGTAGTATATTACGCGACGTTATTTCCTTGCTAAAGTCCTAACTCTTCTGTGAACATTTATTGCACGGAAGCTGCAAGTCTTGCGTAAATCTTGCGCCAGGCTGTTAATGTGACGCCAGCTTCTCATTCGTCATTGCGGTGTTCTCTTTCTTCGGCTTACAGCGTCTTGCTCCAGAGTGACACTCTCTACTTATCTTCTTCCAGCGTTTACTGTTATGCTGGCCAGACTAGTCTGAGGTTTTTTTTTAAATCGTCTTTTAAGGCGTCAATAAACTATTTTTTTAGCGATAATTTTGGCATTCCTCGAAATGTAGTGACACATTTACGTCTCTATTCCACTGACATTGAGTTACCTTTTTCACCGCACGCTGTATTATATAAAATAGCAAGTTGATAGCCTCGTTCGTTATGTATTTTTACTTCGACTAAGGCGGAAATATAACTTCTAACGTCATTGCAGTGCTTCGTTACGCTTCTGTAATCCTTACACTTGTTACCTTCAGCTAACGTTTTGCGTCTCCGGAATGCCCCACAACACTTCCCTCATTGATATGTTCTTTATGCGCTACATAGCATTGAGTGGCACGGTATGGAATTGAAATTGTTTCTTATTTCCTGTCGTACAATAGATAACTAGTACTAACCAACGAGCAGTCAGCTTGTGGGCATCTGGCAACTGTATTTCATTTTCACGTATTGATTTTATATCTGAGAACCGTGTTTGTCATTATAACCAATCACGTACCTGATGTTTCTTTTATTTCATCAGCACCATTCCCGTACAACTGCCACTGCTAGCATTTAGTAACGTTATTCATAATTCTTGCCGTGAGGTCTTAGTAATGCCTCCTTTGTTCCTCGTAAAGTTACGATCAAGTTCTGCATTATTGGGTTAAGCTGAAGGGCAAGTAATTTTGTAGAGGTCCTTCCTGCCACCATTAGCTCACTCGCTACATTATATGCTTACCAGGATTATATTGAGTAGGCAGCGCTGTTATTGCATCGTAGTGTCGGAAACACTGCCATGGTTCCACTTGGTGCCAATCGTAAAACGTTCAGCAAATTTCTCCCGTAGTAAATCCTTCAGGAAGTGCAGCAGTCGGTGAATATGTACAAGCGAAACTGCTGTCAGTGTTTAGCTGCTTCGCTCTGCACCTAACGGTGCATTTGTTATCCTTGATGTTCTGCTGGCGAGGACCGCGTTGTATAAAAGACGCTGTCCGCGAGAACAAAAAATACCAAACGTTCCAGATTTTTGGAACAAAGTTTCCCGTGCTGTAATGATGACATGACGCGTGTGAACTTAGCACGCAACGATGCGTCTTTCGGAATTAAAATTCATTAAAAATTAAGAGAAAAATACTAAACTTTACCATTGGTGCTTTTTAGTGGAAAAACTACCGTGGCGGCTGATATTTTTAGCATAGTTTTTACACATCGTAACTGTGCCAAAGCCGTGACCGCTGCAGCGTCGTCGAATGGCTTGTAAATAACGGTTTGTGCTTGCGTGGGCAAGGATTTTCACTATGTTTACGTAAGTCATATACTCTTACTCACAGGTGACACTGGCTGGCGTCTCCTATTGTCGTGCTACCTGCTCGCTACTCCAACAATTTCATTTGTTACTGGAACCAGGTCCTTGGCTAGGCTTTCAGGGCGTCTTTCGTTCCCGATGTTTTTCTTTCTTGTTTCCATCATACACCTACGATCTCTGTCCTGTTCACACTCTTCTCTCCCGACTTGTCCCCATGCTAGGTGGTGAGGGCGCTCTTCTGTGCGCAAGTGGAGTCCTCCAATCTTCGAATCAGTAGGCTTAATCGTATTCCTACCAGGCTGCGTGGTAGTTAGCTGCAACGGTTCTGATTTTTCCCTTATTGTATTCTTACTGAAAAGGGGTTGCGGAAATGGAGTGCAGCCTAACCGGGTTGTATTGAGCCTATATATTTAATAAAGGTTGGAACAAAAGGTAGGTAACTGCACTTGAAGCGGTTTGACCCATGAATGAGCCGAGTAGCGAATGAAATGTTTTGAAATCTATTGTAAGTGAACAACTACCTCAACCAATACACATGCGTATGTTATGCATCAACGCTCAGGCAGCAATCGAGTCTCGCTTTTTATATCTTTTTCACATCCGGTTTGAGTAACGAAGCAACCCATCTTGTCTGCATTGACTTGAAACTTCGATTCAAAGAAAACGTGCAACATTATTTTTAGCCTACAGTGATTGTTGTTAAACCACCAAGCTACAAATTCAAGTCTCTTATGCCGGGGCCACATATGTATATCTTCGCCCAACTGGTTCCAAGGATGAGCAGCTCGCCGGCCGTTTTGATGTACATTTGAAATCGGTATCAAGGATACCGTGATATAAATGACGTCCGAGTCTCGCATCCTCGCAGCAAGTTGTCTGTGTAAATGCCTAGTGTGGAACCGGCATTACGTGTGTGTAGTATAAGCATCCCGAGTCCCTCCGCTCCTGCTGAGGGGAGGAGAGGGGGCTGTTTCCCTCACACGCGTGCAGTCTGACGTACGAGGCCCTGGGGATCTTCTTCTTTTCTCCTCCCTCTCCTTCCAGCTCACCATCGCCCCTGCACCCTTGCTTTTCTGACTTGCTTATCTCATGGAGCCGCGCTGCGCTGCTGGGAGTCTTGAGGTGCTTATGTGTCATGTATACTTCCTGCTGCCTGCCACTGTGCATCCTAGCTGATGTGCCAGTGCTGCTGGGAGTCTTGAGGTGCTTATGTGTCATGTATACTTCCTGCTGCCTGCCACTGTACATCCTAGCTGATGTGCCAGTGCTGCTGGGAGTCTTGAGGTGCTTATGTGTAAATTATCTCTTGGAGTAAGCATGACCACATTGAGTATTTTTCACTACGTTTCTTGTGCATTGTATAAGTTTTTCTTCGGTCTCTCCATCGTAATAGCTACATTTGGGATTGACTTACTATCTTGATTGCACTTTTCGCAATGTTTACTACCATATTGCTACTATTGTAAAATAGAGCACTCTGAGAAAGTATACCTCCTCCAAGCAAGGCAACAATTACGAAAAAAAAAAAATCATTTGGCTCTGAGACCTTGATTTTCATTGTATCAACACTAAAATCGAATCATTTGTGCCATTCAATAGCATTAAGAGTTTCTGTAATTTTCTTGAAGATCCGTTCATAACTTTTTGAGTTATGCTGCTAACAATCATTATGACGAATGTAAGTCAAACACACAAACGGACCAACTGATCAACACCAAAATTTAATCATTTATGTCTCTTAACGTTACTAACAACTTTTATAAATTTCATAAAGATCCATTGTGCTAAGAAGTATAAAATTAAAAACAGCGACAAACGAACGAACTTACAGATCATCACAAAATTTGGTCATTTACTCTTCCTAATATACCTAACCACTCATGTAAATTTCATAAAAATTTGTCCACAACGTTTTGAGATATGGCATTGAGAATAATGTGGCTGACAAACAAACAAACAAACGGATGGACAGATCTTCACCAAAAGTTAATCATATGTTTCTCCTAACATACATAACAATCCCTGTAGATTTCGTCAAAATTCGTCCATAACTTTTCGAGTTATCTTGGTGACAGACAATGAGACAGACCCGACAAAAGCATAGGTAACCTACTTAGGCGGAGGTAACTATGATTTCGTGCACACTGGTGCACAAGGGTATATCAGAAATGCTGCCTTGTTTCCATTGCAATTTGGTGTTTAGTATCATCCCGTGCCACGTCACCAGTTGAAGTCTCATCGCTTCAAAGTTTGTGCATGCTATAAGTGCCATCCGAGAGCCTGCCGGTTTCTTGTTTGCAAGGACTCTCTACAGACTCTCATATATTCCTTCCATAGTTGCCTGCCTTCACCCACTTAGTCCACAGTGTCTCGTAGATAGCTCGCACATAACACTTCTATTCCTTCCGGAATAGTAAGATTTGGTGAGGAGGACTAAATTTTGGTAGACTGTCTTTAGAGCTACAGCTCTGATTCTCCCCCCCCCCCATCCCCGTCTGTCTCTACACCAAGTCTCTAATTCAAGCGTCACCCGGTAGTTCTTTTTAGGGTGCGATTGCGCCGCGCTCGTTTGTCAGGAACTTCCTCAATGTTTGGCGTATTTGTCATTTTTGTGACGCCCTCCTATTGTTCTTGCCGGCGTGTGTCGGACTTCTCGCTCGCCCACAAAGCAATGTTGACAGTGTTGACAGGAGTTTTTGAGTAAACAAACTCCATTGAGCTCTTCTCTGTCTGGCACCCTTGTTCTTGCTGCTGACGCACATCACAGCATCTACGTATGTGTGTCTGTATCTTGCCTGTTTATCTTTCCTTTGCCTTCAGTCTTTTACTTCTTTGTCTGTCGGGTTATGGAAGCTGTGTGTGTGTGAGTCGTTTTGCATGAAGTGTCTTGTCATTGTAGGGTTGCACAGTGCACTCGCTGTGGTATTACGAGTATTACCTTCAGCATTTGTGCGCTGCAAGTGCCTTTGTTTTCCCTTCATATTGTATAAATTTGCTTATTGCTGTACAACATTGTTATAAAGGTAAAGTCAAGTTTGACTGTACCCTCCCCTGGGGAAACCCACATGCACTTGTTCGTGCTGCAGATATAGGCCAACTGGCCCGAGAGAAGTAAGTAGAGTCGCAGCCGACCACGAGTCGCTAAGAACTATGGCGCCGAAACGGAAGGTTCAACGACCCAAGCCCCCCCCCACCCTCCCATTCCTGGTCAAGCAGGTGCCCCCACCCAGCTTCCGCATAC
>LQNS02278187.1:6807071-6839495 GCA_001587735.2 Parhyale hawaiensis
CATTCTGTACGATAGACTCGGAACTTTTATAAGCCCAACACCATGGCTGCAATTACAGATCCCTCATTCTTTCGCCTCGCAGACCTCCAGTTGATTCTGCTCATTATGGAAGGCTCCTTAAAAAGCGGCTTTCTCTCAAAGCTAAGCTGGACGCTAGCGTTCTTACTTCTTTATGGTGAGGCATAGCGTGACTGGGTGGTTCTTTTTAGTTAGCGGAACTGTGCTTCTCCTCGGGTGGGGTGGGGGAGACATTCCTTCCGGTTGAGGCTCGGGGGATACTCAGGAATGGGGAAAGAATAGAGATTTGGGGATTTTGTCACGGAAAGCGTTTTCTTCAGGCGGATGCTAAAAGAGAAATCAATGTTTTTTCTCATTTTTAAACCTAAATTGTGCGCAGTATAGTAAATTATCCGTTTGTTTCTGGTCAGGAGCCCCGCTTTGCAAAAATTCCTTTCCATTCTAACTAGGAATGCAATAATAGTCATTGAAATAATATTTTTTACTACTGTACTCGTGTGTTCTTTGCTGGTTGGGCGGTGGGGAAATCCCTACTGGCTGGGATGCATGGGGAATCCCAGTCCTGGGACTGCAGACTTGGGGATGAGTCGCCGGATTTACACGAATTTATTGCATATTGTCGACTAATGAGCAAGTGCCGTCCATTTACGTTACTAATCGGAGTAAACTTTTTGCTTATATTGTTGTTGCGAGATGCCAATGTCCTCTTCTCTGTTGTAAGCTTTTAGAAACATGTGGAAACTTCTTACTGCAGTACTCGCGCTTTTTTATGTTTCATTATCGTTCATGTGCTTCGACTGTCGTCACAAGAATATGGACGCAGTTTTGTTGTAGTTACTTCGTTGAAAACCCAATCTATTCACACGAGCTTAGTTTTTCGTACCTTATTCTTCAAAAATTATGTAAGGCATTGCATTGGGCTATGCTCAGAAAATGTATCTTGCCTTGAAACGTTTAACTTTCAATTCTGTTATCTACAAAGAAATATTTACAATTTTTCCGCAGCTGTGTAGAAGATGAAAATATCCGTCGTTTCAACGATACGATTCACTCTTGCTGACGTGGGTTTCAAGAAGACGACGACGACATCTCCGTCACAATATTTTGGTCAGACTTGAGAAGGGGTAAGCATCGTCATGGCAACGCCGGATGCTGCAATCATGCCTTGGTCCGTAACCTTGACGATCCGTTTCCGCATGTCTCTGAATTCCCAAACGCGTCTTTGCTTCACAGAGAGATCGGGAGTTTTCTTCTTTCCGTATTGTGCTCTTACGCACTTCAGGCACGTGTTGTTCTCGAGAAATTTCACTGTAAAACAATCTCGGAAGTTAGCTTGTCATCATTTTACAATCTTGAAAATTGCAGTCACCTCTCAAAGTGCTGATTCGAGACACTGCGTGGCGTTTTTCCTTAAATATTGGGCTCCTGCAATATCTATCGTGTTTTCTTACCCCTGATAGGGCTTGCATGGCTACCGTTTTTGGTTTGTACCAAGAGCCTAGTATACCTTCAAGTCTATATATATTCCCACATATCCAGTTTGGCACCAATACATTTACGTGTTTTATCGATTCCAGGGATGTAAAATTTATGGTTTTGGAACTATTTTTAGTTACTGAATTGATGGTAGGCCAGAATCCGTAATAGCGTTATTGTTTTATGATTTTAGGACATTTACGTGATGTGGCTCACGAGTGAACATATCACTTTTAAGAACCACGTTCTCTATACAAATATAGTATGTTTCACCCATGTGTAATTTTACCTGTTGTTATTAGCAATGATTGTCAGTGTAAATTTTAACTGTTTTAGTGTTCAAAGAACAATGAAGTTGTAATGTTGAAGAAATATTTTCAAATGGGTTTCGTGATGAGTAGGTCCTAGTAGTCTAATATTCAGAATATGTTTCAAACAACAGTAGCTTGTTCACACATCGTTTCTTGCGATAATTACCTCCGCCAATTATAGGTTATGTTTTCGTCGAGCTTGTCTGTCTGTTTGTTTGTCACCAAGGCAACTTGAAAACTTATGGGCGTATTTTAACGAAATTTATAGGAATTCTTTAGTATGTTAGGAGGAACAAAAGATTAATTTTCATGCGTTTGTTTGTCTCCCTCCTGTTTTTAATGTCGTTACTCAAAAAGTTATGGACGGATGAAATTTACATGAGTTGTTACGTACATCACATAAAGTAAACGACCAAATTTTTGTGGTCTGTTCGTTCGTCGCTGTTTTTAATTTTCTGCTTGTTAGCACAAAAAGTATGAATGGATCTTTATGAAATTTACAAAAGTTGTTACTAATGTTAAAAGACGTATATGATTAAAGTTTGGTGATGATCGGATTATCTATTTCTGAGTTTGGCTAATGTTTGTCAGAATGTTTGCTAGCACCGTAACTCAAAAAGCTATGAACGGATCTTCAAGAAAATTACTAAAACTGTTGATACTGATAAAATACACAAATGATTAGATTTTGGTATTGATACAAAGAAAATTATGGTTTCAGAACCAATTTGAATTTTTCGTAACCGTTGCCTTGCTTGGCGGAAGTATGCACTCTCAGTGCGCTCTAGTTCTTACTGAGCTAACTTGGTACATCATTCACTTGCGCAAGCTTTGTTTGCTATGTTCTTGCGATTAGTTTGTGTTTGGATGAAGCCTTATTTTCTGCTATTACTTGAAGGCGCTGCTTTGTTTACAGAAGCGGCGCTTGTCATTTGCATCTGCTATTAATCTTCTCGTGTAGTTGCCGGCCTCTTATACCTTTCCCTCCGTGTTTGTGCCCTCATCGTACATTGTCGGATACTTGAGCGCAGCAGAGTATTTCCCTCGCATAGATTCATGTTTATACCAGCGCAGTTGATGTACGATCGAGAGTGGATTTTTTTCTAATTTTTATTCAATTAGGTCAGCCGAGTTTTATGCTGCTTGGTTTGCATTTGATTTACGAAAAAGAGAAGTTTAATAATATCTTCATTTTGTTTCAACTTTAAACAAGCATTGCATGTCCCGCATTAATTTCATTTGCTCGGGAAAGCGACATATTCCTTCTCTCAATTTATTATAAATTTCGACTGGCAGGAAGTGGACGACTGCTGTCTCATTCATTCGTTCATGGCATTTCGGGGTTGAGTCGAGCGAACCCTGTGCTTTTTGTTCTGTAGAGTCACTGCCTTCTAACTCGTATCGATTTTTTAATGTATTTATGAATTACTGGGCCCCTGATAGAAAGCTATCTTCTGTATGGTGGGATAGTTACCCCTTCCCTCGGCAACAGGTGACGGAAAGCAAGACTTGGAAATGCAATTTCTAAAGCTATAGCCAATGTGAAAAACACCTCCTTCCCTACCACTTGTCTTCATCTGAAATTAGCAAAGCTCGAGCTACTTGGCCTCAAATCGTACTGTACGTTAGAAATACGTTTGTCTGGTACGGTACATGCGCTGCTTTTTGAGGGTAATTGATGAGCGGGAACCCTCAATGAACAACTCGATCGTTTCAGTTGCCGTTCCGCTCCGTGGGACTCGTAAATAGAATGGTAATAAATACAAGATACTCATAAGTGGTTCTCGTTGGCAGATACGTTGTCCTTATTTGAGAACATGGTTGATGATTCAATCGGCTTTCTCACCTTTATTTTGTGTAAAAGCGTGACTTTTCATTACTATACTTCATTCGTCCGTGGGAATGTCGAAATCGGTGTATGACCAACTTCTTGTTTTCTGTGTCTGTCATACGCGCTGAACCATTGGATATTAATGATCTGCTACCGGCACCACAGAATAAAACTATTAATCAGTTTCTCTTTACTGGATTTAATCCCCTCATTGCAAGAGACTTAGGCCAGGCCATAGGGTTAGCTTAGGTTGGTTTGTCCCGTCTTCTGCATAATCGCGCTCCAGTTTTACCTTAGCCAGGTATAATTGGGCCTTCGGGGCACATTTCGTTCGTTCGTGCCCACTTCACTGCCTTTCATTCATGCTCCTACTGATGATGCGTTTCTCCTGTTAGCTGTTTCTTTCCCTACTGCATTACCCATGTGTCTTGATGTATAGGGATGCCTTCATGCATGGGTTACACCTTCATATTGACATACTGTAGGCCTCTTCGTCTCATGAACATTGCGTTTTATCTACGGAGGTATCAACTTTTACCTGAGTTGCTAATATTTAATGACTGTCACCAGTAACCATGAAATACTGTACAATTACTGTTGAGTTTTTTCTACTGGTCTAGAATTACATACAATGTTACTCGTTTATTTATGGGGGTTATTTCTGCAGTAAAATATTATAAAGCATAGGTTATTTTGGCCTGGAGATTGGAAAATCAATACTGGCATTGCTTCATCTGTAGTTTTCTTTTAATCAAAACTTTTGGTCCACGTGTATAGGTTAGTTCACGGCAGTATACTATGACCGAGAACATACTCTGGAGCCAGAGGTACAGAGGGCCCCGAGCCCAGGTGCGGGAGTCAGGTGAGGTGGCTCAGCATTATCTAAGGCTACACGCACACACATACATACAGACACACAGACACTGTTACGTGTGTTTCATGTCAGCGCTCGGTGATGAAAAGCCTTGCCTTTATGGAGATGCCGCGGCCAAGTTGCCGCCGGTTTATGATGGGTCAGTTGCCGGCATGAATGGTAAGCAGCAGCGGTCTTCTCGGTAGCATCTTAACTTGCTCTCTGTCCGACAGCGGTGTGTTGTGCTCCTGTGGTGCTCACTGTTGCTCACTGCCCGACAGCGGTGCATTGTTGTGCTCCTGTGGTGCTCACTGTTGTTCACTATCCGACAGCGGTATGTTGTACTCCTGTGGTGCTCACTGTTGCTCGCTGTCCGACAGCGGTGCGTTGTGCTCCTGTGGTGCTCACCTCATCTCAGCGCGTATACTCCACTGTCAGAGCCACTACACACCACTTGAGATCCAAAAGAAGCACCAGTTGACAGTTATTAATTAACGCATATAAATTACATTGGACTTTACCCGCACCATATGTCTTATCTGTCTCTGAGCCTGCGCCTCTCAGTCCTCACAGCCTTTCTTTCTTTTTCGCGGTTGTGTTTCTGGATCTTTTCAGGTGCCGAAGAGCGGGCCCGTAGCGTGTACTGTGTCGCCGATCTGTAGCGTCGTTCCTGCTCCGTTGCCATAGTATTTGTTAGGTTATATGTAGGGTGGAGCCTCGACATGCAACCTCTCCGTGGCAAGTACTCTTCTGAAGAGGCATCAAATGCTAACTGGCCTTATCCTCGTGTTTGTATAGCTCTTCGCTGTAATTAACGTGTAATGGACTGCTTCACTCGCGTTATATTTACAACGGTTTACCAGGTTTATCTTTTGAGTGTGTATCATTATTGGGCTATAATGGACGTATAGTGTAGTGCATGAGATGTACTTATTATATATCTTCTCGTAGTTATCATTGCAACTTGGACGTTCTCTACATGCAAATTAGGCACGCAGCTGTTGAGTTCATCTAATGATACAGCACTCTATACCAATTTCAAATTTTTACTGTATAAGCAACATGACGTGTAATGCTCTGCGTCACGTCGGAGAGCGAGACCTATTTATTTATCGCTTACTTACAATATAAAGCTCTTTGTACCTCAGCACATTGTTAACTAAAGCATCAGCAACACAAGCTAACTTTCTCTGTCAGCAGTACAGCCGGCAGGCAACTCTGCTCCGGGAGCCTGGCCCTCTTTTAGACCCTCCTTCATTGCACTGTATTGTCTAACGATCCTCCCTGAGCGTCCTAGACAGCATAGAGAATTCCCACAGACGACGCGTCGGCTCGCCAGCATTTTAATCAAGCCGGATAACCTGCTCAGCAGCAGCCATGCAGCTTGTTTACCCTTGTATCGTTTCTTTGTTGTCTTGCATCCTTTCTTTCTCCGTATCTTTCTTTTGGCTTTTTCTTTCGTGATTCCTCTTCGTTGTCATACTCCTTGTTTTCACTCTCTGTTTGGTTCCTTTGCTTTCTCGATTTGCTGTATCCAATACTACCCATACGCGTTGATCCTGTATCGGAGCGCCCTCGTGCATGGGTTTCACGTTTCTCTAGACAAGTTACATTTCCCTTCTTGTTCGTCAGGCGGTGTAGCCCTTTTTGGCTGNTATCACTCTCTGTTTCGTTCCTTTGCTTTCTCGATTTGCTGTATCCAATACTACCCATACGCGTTGATCCTGTATCGGAGCGCCCTCGTGCATGGGTTTCACGTTTCTCTAGACAAGTTACATTTCCCTTCTTGTTCGCCAGGCGGTGTAGCCCTTTTTGGCTGGTGTGTCTTTCTAGGCTATTCATAATTACAGTAATGATGATTCCTCCTTAGGTGAACGAGCTCGTTAGCATTCAACTGTGGTGACCTGTTTACTTTATATGCTGCCATAAAAGTACTCTCCCTTAGGCCTCTTTTTTTTATTCTTCGTTGTACTTCCTAATAATCTCCTTCATGTAGTACTGTTTAGCCTACTTAAGGCACGACGGGCTTGAGCCTCTCTTCTGTACTTGCGCTGTCCTTGTCAAGTCTTCTCATCCTAAAGTCTAATCATTGGCGAGTCCTCTTAATGACACCGAAGTATAAGCATTTATCAAACAGATTCTGACTGTGCTGGCATCGGCATGTGCTTTGGAGCTCGTTGTTGCTTCGGAGCGCAACCGACGTCAGATCACCGTTTTTTTTAGCTATATTGTAACGCTACAGCTCTTAGGTATTAATGGTAACTCGAATTAATGGCAACTCGAATAAGTCTGTCAGATTGTTCACAAAATGACGTGACTAAATTTTCATTTTTTTAACTTCAGCCTTGCTGCAAGTGAGCAATAATAATATAAACAGCGCTTTCAGCGGACGTTTAGTTAATCTGCATGTACAGTATACCGTTAAGAGAAGAACTAAGAGCTGATTAAGGCTGACTCTTAATAAGCTCGCTTGTCCAAACAGAGCTGCGGTTCAGCTTTTGTCCTGTAGGGCCTGCGCTGCATAAGTAATACAGATGGCCGACCGGCCACTCGATGGAGCTAAGAAGTTTTTATTGTATTTCGAATTCAATAGTATAGTAGTCTTCTATGTTGAAACACTCGGTGGAGTCAAGTCCTGGTAATTTTACCTCTCTAGAACAGAAATGCTGCGAAATAACTGTTAAATTTTTATTTTCTTTTGAACCTACTCGTTCGTAATTTATTCTCGTTTGCATTATCAATTACGCATTTTGTCAAGGTGCAGACCACTGTTGGTAATAGTTTTGTCAAGATCAGTACGGCGAGGTGACGACAAAATTTGAGACACGCCGGCGTTATATCCGCACCGAACTGTACGTTCTGCGTTAGTATGCGGAGCATTTCAGAATCGCAACCCGGTCCGTAAACCGCTCCTGAAAATTACTCCGGTCAATTGCATACCGCTTACAACCACTAAATATATATAGCTGTATGCCTTATTTGTATGTAATGTGATATTAATAACTAGATTTTTTTTCCAACTTTTTATGGCGTCGAATTTCGGGTATGGGAGAAATGGTATGCGTGTTGTGTAAAGTCCACGGAAAGAGCTCCTAGGATTCAAGTTACTCCGTTGAAGGTGTTGCTGAGTGTACAGTCTGTGGTAGTTGCTCATAATATTTTAATGTCGTGGCTGTTACTGCCCGAAACAATTTTTTTTATAGGATTGAGAATTTCAGTGTTGAAATATTTTATGTCAGGGATTGACCTTTCATTTAAACTGAATTAAATATATTAGGACGTAGTCAAGGTCGTGGCCTGTACAGTAGGCAGTGCTTAACCTGAACGAAGTCCACTATTAGTTAACTTTTCGTCTTGAACAAAAGATGAATATAATTGAAAATCGTTATCATGATTTTTACGTTATGATTTAGGAAACTCATATCAATGTTTTTAATTTCATCATCTTCTGACAAATGCATTGATATTGCCTTCCGTGAGCATTTTCTCACGCTGTGTGCTTGGAATATTCATGTATTGTCGCCTCGAGTCCCATTGATATACCGCCTGTGTTTTTCGAAATTAATCATTCCAGTCGACGTTAAGTCGCTAGTGAAGGAATCTATTGACTCGTTGTTTGATGTTGCAGGCAGTATTACCTCTCTCGGATTCGTGGTTACTTCATGTTCAGAGCAATTAAACGCAATATTGATGTTTTGTGATGAAGCAGTCCCGCACAGCATAAACTTTGGGCAGTCACTTCTCTTCAAACACTGGCAGGCTCATATTCTTGCATTCCTTTTTTTCTACTTCATCTGATATTTCAACTTTCAGCCTATATGGTTCTTCGCTTCGGTCTTCACGGGGATATGAATGTGCGAAAAAAATTAACTATGACAAAATATTTAAGCAGTGAGGGCCAAGGTGCTTTGCAGCAAGTATGTATGACAAATCTATGCGAGGGAAAATATTCCAGCCGTTACCTTTACTTTATATACCGTTAGGTCGTAAGCATAGGTTAGTTAGGTTTGGCCATAGATTACCTTAGTATATGTTGGCGAGATTTGCCCGTAGGTTACCCTAGCCAATCCTAGGCCTTCAAGCGCCTTGTTTTTCGAGTCCATTTTGTTTCTTTCATTTGCAAACTTGTACTTATGTACTTGTACATTACAAACGCTGCTTTAGGCCAGGAACGCAATATCTTGTATAACGAGTAGAACATTTCATTAGAACCTGATGTTGATGTGACCCGACCTTATTACGGCCATCTCTATCTTAACTGCAGCGCCTTGAGTTTAATATGAAATTACGGGTGGCTCTGTAGGACGCCTTGCTACCAAGGGACGTATCTCGGGCTTCTCTGCCTTACCTCCGCCCGTCCCATCGCTGACTGACGTTAACCTTCTAATTGGCAGCGCGTGAAGGCCGGCCCGTGTTCGGGCTTTGGGCCAATTATCGAACGCTCGAACCCCTAGTGCTCGGTGCTCTGCAGCTCTGGCGCCTGGTGCTCTATCGCGCCCGCATGTTGTGCTCGCCGTCTTGTGAACCGTGCTTCCGGCTCATGTTATTGGCTGCTGTCCTGTGAATGATGCAGTTAGCTCATGTTTCTGTGTTCACTGTCATGTCAGTGGTACGTCCAGTTCATGTTACTGTATGGACTGTCACGTCAGTGGTACGTCCAGTTCATGTTACTGTGTGGACTGTCACGTCAGTGTTACGTCCAGTTCATGTTACTGTATGGACTGTCACGTCAGTGGTACGTCCAGTTCATGTTACTGTATGGACTGTCACGTCAGTGGTACGTCCAGTTCATGTTACTGTATGGACTGTCACGTCAGTGGTACGTCCAGTTCATGTTACTGTGTGGACTGTCATGTCAGTGGTACGTCCAGTTCATGTTACTGTATGGACTGTCATGCCAGTGGTACGTCCAGTTCATGTTACTGTATGGACTGTCACGTCAGTGGTACGTCCCGTTCGTGTTACTGTATGGACTGTCACGTCAGTGGTACGTCCAGTTCATGTTACTGTATGGACTGTCATGTCAGTGGTACGTCCAGTTCATGTTACTGTATGGACTGTCACGTCAGTGGTAAGTCCAGTTCATGTTACTGTGTTCACTGTCACGTCAGTGGTACGTCCAGTTCATGTTACTGTGTTCACTGTCACGTCAGTGGTACGTCCAGTTCATGTTACTGTGTTCACTGTCACGTCAGTGGTACGTCCAGTTCATGTTACTGTGCATACTGCTACGTGAGCTGCGCGTCCAGTTCACGCACTCCTGCGAATGGCACACCAATCCATATAATTTTACACGTTGTCATGTGAAGGCTTCGTGCTGCAGCTACAGGGCTGTCTGTGTTCCTTCCTCCTCCTTCAGGGTGCCATTTACGAGCAGAAATTACTTAGGCCCAAACTCAAGTATCGATCACTCGGGGAATGTAACGCACCTTACAGATCCAGGTACTGGGCTGAGTGTCGAGTACCTCAGGTACTTCCGGCCCCCATCCCTCCCTCCTCCTGTTCTATCTGTGAACCAAACGTGACACTCAATTCGCGTTCGGTCTTCGGGAATATATCACCTCTCGCCAGAATATTGTTTGGCCGCGAGCCATTGTGATGGTCTATCATTTCTAATGCAAGCTGTACCATGCTGTTTTTTCTAGAAATTGGCGTATCCTTATGAGAGAAAAAAAAAACCGCAGGCAATATTATTATTGTTACGAAGCTAAATATTTTCGCCATGCTAGCAATGCGTTTTTTCAAAGATATCTGCTGATCAATACTTGAAGCTTCTTCGCTATCGGTTGCTATCACAATGCATCATTTAGTAGTGTCAAGTTACGCCCACGATATTCTACGTCGGTCAGTTCTCACTTTGCGAGAGGCCGCTTCTAATCATTAAGGCATTGCAATTTCTCATGCAATCTTCCTTTGATTCGATCGTGTCTGGCTCGAAGCCGCTTCACCTGCGTCCCAGGGTCTAAGTTACTTCGGCGATATCCCGCTCGATGGACTCGGTTTTACACCCGCGATCATTTGCAGAAGCTTCCCCCCGAGGTCCCAGGGTAGTCCAGTCACGATCTGTGGCCACTTACACCAGTTAACGTACAGCTGCCATCTCATCCGCTGAGGGGCCCACCCGCCTCTCAACACTGTTTGCAAGACCTTTCCTCCCTCTGGGCATTGTGGAAACTCTTCCAACTTATTCGTTCTTCTCATTGCGCTGCCGCTTGTGGTGCGCTGCCTCCCGAGGCCTTGTTGGCGACGTGCGCTTCTCCTGCCAGCTGGTGCTGCTCCAAGTAGCTCTTGATTTTCGTTCATAGAGGACACCTAGGATTCTTTGTCATTTCTATTATTGATTTTGGGTTTTGTTTTTCTGTAGCTGTTGTTGCCAATTACCAAGAACTGCTCGTGTTCATTTTACTATCGTGTTCCACTCAATAAGGTGCAGCTGATGCTCCATCCACTGTCTTTTATTACATTCCTCCAGTATCAGCGGCTCATGTCAGCAGTAAATACTATTATTTTGAATATTCACAGGTCACGAAACATATTGTGACGTTCCTTGATATTTAGTCAACAGATGTGCTGGTTGGTCCAATATCTCTGATAGATCATGGATAACTGACACGCCTCAGCGACCCTCACAGAAAGTTCCATGCTCCATACCAACTTATTCCTTTAAGTTAAGTCGGTGCTTCAACGATCGTCAAAACCTGACTGTAGAATAGAATCACGTCTTGACGATATCTACTCATAATGCCAAATATCGTGAAAGCGTAGCACCCTCGAGTTTCTTCATTATCCACGATAAATTAGCTTGTTTTACACTGAGTTTCATTCAGTAAACAGTGTTGAATGGATTCATTTAGTACTCCATGTGTCGATGGCGTACGGAAGTGCTTTGGCAGTGGTAGTGCGATGTGTCGATGACATAATCTCAGTGGTTTCTGTCAATAACCATATGCGTGCTGTTTTAATAATTCCNTTTTACACTGAGTTTCATTAAGTAAACAGTGTTGAATGGATTCATTTAGTACTCCATGTGTCGATGGCGTACGGAAGTGCTTTGGCAGTGGTAGTGCGATGTGTCGATGACATAATCTCAGTGGTTTCTGTCAATAACCATGTGCATGCTGTTTTAATAATTCCACAATTTTTCAATGCGGAGTTTCACTGTATGCTTTATGGACTCGATAAGATAAGAGATGAACGTGGGAAATACGAATATTGTCATCATAGTTAATATGACCTGCATTATTCCGGTTGTAGCTCATTGCACATACTTATCGAAGTCAAGATGTCTTTCCCAATCCATCTGTTGTGGCCCCCAACTATTGCTTAGATATCAGTTGGTTTTAGATATCAGTTAATTTTGTAAATTCAAACACGAGTGATTATGTGCTGCTTACCCTCTTTCTTGCGCTTTATTTTGTCTGCTGCTGAGTGTGGACAAGCGAAACGCCTTTTATTGCCACCGAGTTCCCCTCCGACCATCGATTGTCCTCCAATTGTTGACTGCAAATCCAACTAATCTGCTTCTGCTCTCCTGCATTGATTGATTGGCCGCAGCGCTCTTGTGACGGCTCTCTCCTTGTCTTCTACACTGCACGTTTTTGGGGCTTTGTGCGGCTCTTGAGAGCCGCTGCACTCTTTGTATTGTGGAGCTCTTCTCTGTGTGAGTCGCTGTCGGTGTTAAGTAATACATAGAAAGTTATGTGTGGTCTTGCTGTGTATGATCATCTATAAGCTCAACTGGTCCATGGATTCTCTTTGAGTTTTTATAATTACCTCCACCAAAGAGGTTATGTATTTCTTGTGTTTGCCTGTCTAGCTGTTTGTCTGTCACCAAGATAACTCAAAAAGTTATGAACGGATCGTTACGAAATTTACAGGGATTGTTAGGCATATTAGCAGTAGCAGATGGTTAATTTTTGGTGAAGATTCGTTCTACGGTTTGTTTGTCAGCTTTTTTTTTTTTCTTATGCATATAACTTGAAAAGTTATGGACTGATTTTTGTGAAATTTACACGAGTTGTTAAACATATCACGAAGAGTAGATGACCCTCACGGGTATATTATGACGGGCCCTATCCCTGCCATAATATATATGGGCCTTACGACCCCAGGGGTATACCCGAGTACCTTATCCGCAGGAGATGTTGCATGTGGTCGTAGTTCCTGCTGACGAGGTTAGGTTCTTCATTTCCGTTTCTGTTCCGCGAGGTGGGCTGTCGATCGAGATAGCGCACCTAGTCCGCGGGATTTCTCTCATCTCTCTCGTGTGGAAGGTCGTGAAAGAGGCCGACCACTCGAGTGTCTCCTACTATGCTTTGCGCCTTGTTTCCTGCCCGTAGTAGCTCACGTAGGCCACGCGACTAATTATGAGATATTTACATACTTCACACTTATCTGTGTTAGAATGCCTGAGTTGCGGCTACGGAGGTTAAACAAAGTTTATAACTAACTAACGAAGAATAAATGATCGAATTTTGTGATGATTTGTTTGTTCGTTTGTTTTTTCTTTTTGATTTCATGCTTGTTAGCAAAATAACTTAATAAGTTACGAGTAGCTGTCTATGAAATTTACAGGAATTGCTTATAATGTTGAAAGACGTAATTGATTAAATTTTGGTGATAAACGGTTGGTCTCTTTGTGCGTTTGACTAATGTTTGTTAGCAGCTCACCTCGAAAAGTTATGAACGGACTTTCAAGAAAATTGCGGAAGCTGTTATTACTTTCGAAAGACACAAATGATTAGATTTTGGTTTTGATATACTAAGGAACTCATAGTTTCAAAACCAATGTGAATTTTTCGTTACCGTTGCCTTGCTTGGCGGAGGTATGTGCTCTCAGAGTGCTCTAGTTTGCTGTGTAACGCATAACTGGAGAAAATGACCGTCACTTGTGTTCAGCGTTTATTCATCACATTGTTTCACTTTGATTTACCAAATGTGTCTTTACTTAGAAATGAGGAGGTTGTGCTAACGTTAACGCAGATTGCCTGTTTTAATGAATGACCAATTCAATGGATTTTTCTTTCCTTCTGCAGATTTCGAGAGTGTTCGACTGCCCGACAACCTGGAGAGCATCCCTAAAGCAGAGCACTTTCCTCCCCAGCGCCATCGCTGGAACACCAATGAGGTAAGTCTTGTCTTTTAGACTTGACCCTTGCACCATATATACATCATTGTTCCATCTTTTGGAGTTCCACTTGTCACTAGTTATGAGCAATACATGTACTATGTTAATATACTGACAAAATGTGGGACTGTCCACCCTGGCATGAAACACTGACTCGTCAGTAACATAGGAGGTCTCTATTTCAGCTCTTTCCTAAATTATGTTCTGAAATTCTTCCTTCTAAAGTTATAATAATACTTTGTGGAACTGACGTTCTAGTACGTTACTTAACCCGTACTCCGCGACTGCTATTATGTAACATATAATACTGTGAAATTACCTCCGCCAAGGAGGTTATGTTTTCGTCGGCTTTGTCTGTCTGTCTCTTATTCTGTCACCAAGCTAACTCAAAAAGTTATGGACCGATTTTGACGAAATTTACATGGATTGTTAGGTATGTTAGGAGGAACAGATGATTAACTTTTGGCGAAGATCTGCCCTTCCGTTTGTTTGTCTGCCTCTTTTTTGTTAGTGCCATAACTTGAGTAATAGACAGATTTTCATGAAATTTACATGAGTTGTTGGGTTTATTACAGAAAGTAAATGATTAGATTTTTGTGATGATCCATTTGTTCGTTCGTTTGTTTGTCGCTGTTTGATTTTTTGTTTGTTATCACAATAACTCAAAAAATATGGGTAGATCTTTATGAAATTTTAGGAATTGTTTGTAGCGTTAAACGACATAATTGATTAAATTTTGGCAATGATCGGTTGCTCCGTTTGTGCGTTTGACTAATGTTTGTTAAGCTGTTTGTTAGTGTAATAACTCAAAATTATAGATGGATCGTTATGAAATTTTCAGAAATTGTTAGTCATGTTAAAAGACGTAATTGATTAAATTTTGGTGATGGTCGGTTTGTGTGTTTGACTTATGTTTGTTAAATGTTTGTCAGCAGCATGACTCAAAAAATTATGAACAGATCTCCAAGAAAATTACGGACACTGTTAACATTATCAATAGGCACAAATGATCAGATTTTGGTTTTGATACAAAGAAAATCATGGTTTCAGAGCCGATTTGAATTTTTCGTTACCGCTGCCTTGCTTCGCCGGAGGTATGCACACTCTAGTTTTATGACTCTACACACCGCATACGGGGCTCATGGTTAGCAACGTACCGTTCTCAAGTTCAGTGAAAATACGTTTTTTTCTGTGTAAATTATACTCTTGTGAAGAGCTTGAATAAAGAAACATGAGTTGTCCTTGCATTTACTTATAGAGCGCTGTTGTGCCCTCCACTCTCTGCATATTTGCGTTACACCTCTGACTTCCCTTATTTTCTTTATGCACTTTCCTAGAATTTTGGTCAATGCAAATTTTGAGTTTTTCCCAGATCTTTTGTTTACTGCGTACTGGCATAGGTTCTTTTCGTCTATTTTTCTGTATTTCACTTCCTCTTCATTTCCTTAACACGAGTTGCAGCCAGCTAATCAACGTTAGATTATTATCTCTATTTACTTTTCTGTAGCGTTGTTGTGTGACTTGACTAGTACGTAAATAAAATAACGCTAGTGGTATGGAACTGTTCTCGTTGCCTGTCAGTTGAAGCGAATCATGCGTTACTGTCTTCCAATCGTATTTGTGATATGGAAGATATATTGGTGTGAAATAGAGTTGACATTACGATACCGAAAATGCTGTAACTACTAATTTGAGACGATCATTCCGATAGAGATTACTTAGTTTGAAGGGAGCAGCAGATACAATTCAGAGGGCGCTGTAGAATATTTACAACGCGATACCAAGAGAGGACTCAGTGTGAAGCACAACTGCAATTACGACGGTACAGAGAACGCCGTACACGCAGCAGTCGCCGGTGCTGTTGGCAGGAGTTAGGAGGCAGCGTTAATATGGAGTTGGACAGGGTGCGTTCTTAGCCCCACCGGCCGTGCCTAGCACACACACAGTTATGGCGTGGCGAGCTGCTAATTAGGATCCTAAACGTGTTTCTAATGAGCGGTTACTCTCACTGCTCTCGGCATTGGTAAAAGCTATGGAGTGTAAACTGCTCCTTGCCTGCCTTTCTCATTACCTTCCACCACCAGAGCACGCTGTAATTACAAAGAGTTGGTGGAATAATGCAAGTATTTTCTCTCGCTCGCCTGCATGAATTGTCATGTTGGTGGAAATCGCGTAATTGTTGACATTGTCAATATTAGATATTAGCCTCAATGGGGACAATTAGTGACGTTATTCGCAGTGTTTTTGGATACAAGCTAAATGTTCTGTGTGGTTTTATTTTATGGCAATGAAATTACAGTTCTCGTCGTTACTCCGGACGGGCCCGCCAAGGGCTTTGTGGATTCTTTGTTAGAAAGTGTGCGTGACGATCGTACGTACGTAGAGTTCTATTCTATGCTAGAGGCGAAGAAAGGCACGTTGCGGAATACTCGCGGCGCTTCATAAATAAAGTTATTTAACTGTGCTGCACTTATAAGATCGTTCACTGTTTTGCAGGTTTTCTTCTAGTTTGTAAATATTTAAAGACCATTCTATTCAAGAGACTACGAGAATATACAGTACGTTGCCTTTAATTATGCAAGAAGAATTTTTTTACTTGGTTTTTCAAGATGAGTGTGTAACTTTGAAATATCAATATTAACTAAATGTATGGCTATGTTGCCAATATAAACAGCACTTGTAAAATATATATTTAGCCATTGGTCAAGTTTATCATACAATTTGCTTATTTACGAGTTTTTTACTGTTTCCTCAGATTATTCAACAAGCTTATAAAAAATGCCATAAAGAGGAAATAAATACAAGTGAACAGGAATATTGTTATTAAACGTCCAATATAAAGAAATTATGACCAAAACAATTCAGTAAACACTGAAATAAGTGTTCAGTAGTGGTAAACATAAGTTAATTTTGAACATGACAACCTCCATTTTTCATGATTTTTTAAGGCGATTATCAACAGACTTTGTCAGGTTTGATATTTCAGATGGTGAAATAGAATCTGCTGCTGTTTTTACTGCATTCCACAGGCTTACTTTTCTTGAAAAGTGCCGACCAGCTTCATAGACCTTCCTTTTGATCATTGCCCAGAGGTTCTCAGTGGGATTTAAATCGGGGCTATTCGCTTGCCAGGTCATGTTCCTTTTTGATTTGAATCCTCATCCGCAAGCCAGTTAGCAGTGTACCGTCCTAAAATACCAATTTGGATCTGCGTGCGATAGTCAGCTCACCAAGCCATGGAATCCAGTTTGCTTCAAGAAACTGCCAGTGCCTTTCTGCATTCAGTTTAACTCCTTCTGCCACTTCAAATGGACCAATAAGGGTGTCACCTACTATCCCGGCCCAAAATATTATACCTCCACCACCTTGTTGACGCTTAAGCCGTGTCTGTTGAGATCGGTCATGGAGAACCCATCTAGACGCCCATCCATCTGGACCATCAAGAGTGGCTCTGCATTCGTCAATAAATACGACATTGGAGAAATCAGTTCTCATGTTCCCCTCAGCTCATTTGACCCTATTTTCTTTATGAGTTTTTGTTAGAAGTGGTCGTTTAATTGCCTTTTTCACTTTCCCTAGCTTCTGCAGAACTTCACATCTTGTCTTTCTGCTTAGTATTGGGGCTCCAGCGTCTTCAAATATCGCCTTACTTGTNTTTGTTAGAAGTGGTCGTTTAATTGCCTTTTTCACTTTCCCTAGCTTCTGCAGAACTTCACATCTTGTCTTTCTGCTTAGTATTGGGGCTCCAGCGTCTTCAAATATCGCCTTACTTGTAAAAAGTTGTTTTCTAGCCACAAAAACATTCAAATGTTGCATATCCCGAGCAGTCAATTTTCTCGTAGAGGCTCTATTCGGAGTTATCAGGCTGACCTTACCTTCAATTGCGTAAGCCTTAATTGTTCGGTGATCACGCTCTAATTCCTTGGAAACTTCGAGTATTGTCTTACCAGAAGCCAATAAAGAGGTCACTTTGATCTTTTCTTCACTTTTTATACAGCATTTCTTGCCCACGTTGACCAGAGGGTGATGTTGCATAATCCGTGGTAACAGCAGAACCCCGTGCGATAAGCAAATGTTGCCAAAACGTGGAAAATTGTTCCGCTTTCTCTTTCTCTAGTTGTTTTTATAGTTACAACATACCTGTGCACTAACTTACTATTCACATTTTAAATGGTTGACACTTATCTTGAAAAATAAGTAAAATAATTGCATTTGCATAATCAAAGGTAACGCACTGTAGAAGGAAAGTCTCATTGAGCGCACTATTATAGGTCACATATTCAGATTTCATTGCTGAATTTATTTCTTGCAGGAAATTGCAGCACTTCTCATCTGTTTCGACCGGCATTGTGATTGGCTCTCCAAGGAAGTCAAAATTAGGTAAGTGTACCTTAATTACGACTTGCTTTAATTTCCATTGAATTTATCGTTTGTCTTGACACGTGAGTGATAGTGTTCTGCTATGCTACATATATTTATCTTTACCTTGAACATCTCCTTGATACGTCGTGTGTCATTTAAGTATCGTGAAACCACATTCTATGTCGCGATATCTTGGCTTCTACAGTAGTGATGTTGCTGGTGTGCCATATTGACCTTAGCCGCAATAATTTGGTGCATAAACTCGAAACGTTGAAGTGGGCAGCAATATGCACTTAGACGCATTCACTGTACGCTCAAGAATTTTTTTGAGATACATTGAAGTTCTTGTGAATGCGCCTTTGTAGCTCGAAGTAATTTTTTCGTGAATACACATGTAGAGCGGGATTAGGTACATCTAATATGTTACTTGTATAATATACATAATATTACATATGCTCTCTAACAGAAACTAAACCAGAAGCTCGCTTCGTATTATTTATAATAAATCACACTGTTATCAAAGATTCTGCTACGCAGGGCAACGCTCATACTAACAATACTGCAGTCCTTACAATGGAAGCTGTAACTGCAGTCTTTAACCTGTTAACAGTTTGCGTCGACTTATGTCGATCTCTTGTTTTTTTCCTTAATGGATTTCGACCACACTAGTGGTGGGTAGGGACATTTATTTGACCCCAAATAACTAACTGACCGGTATCCAAATTTTGAATCAAAAGACCGAAACGAGTTCAAAAGTGAACTTTAGCATTTTAGAGTTATTTGGCAATAACCCGTCCGCCAGGCGAAGTCAGGCTTCCTCGTAACAGTCGTCCGTTAACAGGTTAAGGAACTTTTTCAATACAGTAATTGCCCTCCGTCGTCGTTCTGTCGTTTGTAAGACGGCTTCACACGAGAGTCTTCTGGTCCTAATACGTGCTCCTCAGCTGCCGGAGGCATATGGCGGTGTCCGCTTACACAACAGGAAAGTGGACAACTTTCTGTGTTCAAGTTCACCCCAAATTTAAAGATCCATTCGAAGCTCCCTAGCGACACCTACTCAGCTTGCTGGCGCGACAGCTAGCGGTGCACTGACCCTTTTGGTGGACACACGATTGCATTTACAACAAAACATTCGGTCCCTGAACAGCACATGTAGGATACCAAAAGGTTGTCGTGTGAAGCCTCCTGCTTTACCTGCCGCCGCTAAGCCTCAGCCAGCTCGGTGCTGTACAGACTGCCTCAGGGCCCAGGCAGCTACATTAGAGGTTCATGCGCCTCCAGCTGCGCCGCTAGCGAGTGGCAGGCAGGCAGATAGACAGCTCGGCAGCAGCTGCCGCTTCTTCCATCTGGATTAATTAACCGGCGTATAAGCATTAATTTGGTAACGTGCGGGCTCCTCTCCGCCTGCCCTCGTGCCCTCTCCAGCTGCTCCACTTTCTTTGCTTTGTTAGCGATTTGTATTGTCTCTCTCTCTCTCTCTCTCTCTTTTGCTCTGTTCTATCTTGTTTATTTTTTGGACGGAGTGTGCCTATTTTTCCCTGTATGTTAATGAGCATGAGTGTAGTTTAACTACCCTGTTTATTTTACTTTGTTTATTTTTTTACGCTCGATCAAATCGCAGGCATAGGCCTTAGCGTCATTGTCTGCTTGCTCCATGTGCTTATATCAATTTGTACCACAGCATACCTGATCATCATAGTTACTATTAGCGTTGTGCGGTGGTAAGAAAACTTGCAATATTACCCGCTCACAAACTAGCAAACCCCTTTTGTAGTTAGACTTAGTGCATCTGCAAGTTTACGGATTCTCAGAACATGAACGCACCAGCACCAAGTAACTTTTTAGCCTGTGTACTTAACCGCGGGATTCTAAAACTACGTTTAACAAGTTCGCCGACATGGTGGTGTGTATACCATATCTTAGGAAAACATTTGTCACAGGTTCGAAAATGCATCGTTCGCTTAGAAACTTTACCGTCCACACCGTTAGGAACAGCAACACTACGCACGCACTACCGTATCATAGCTTCCGCACTCAGTAATTATTATTTCACCTTAGAATCCCTCGCGTCGTTAATTTCTTTGGGTTGTCGCCCCACCTTGGGCGAGTTGATGAGCTAATCTTTTATACATCGGTAGAATTTTGTGACGATGTTCGGAAATTTTGGGGTACAAACCCTTAGTGAACCTCTGGCAGTTTTGGAGCTACAGGGCAAAGGAAGAAGTTAAGAACCACTGCCTAACCGTAAATGAGTTCCCAATGGGCAGGGGATTCTGTGGAGACCTTGACAATACGCGTGCGAAAGAACGAACGAACCTGTAGTTAAGCGGCGGGCTTATAACTTCAATGGTGACGTTACACCTAACATTCTTGTCAGTGGCTTATCTGCATCGTGTGGCCCGCCACTTCTAGTTAAATTTGCTCCTCTGTAATTACGCCCCACGCCTGCTGGCTCAACACTTGAGTTTTCATTGTATAGGCTGCTGATTTCCATAGTGGGGGTTACAGCCCCCGAAAGCTCTGAGGTCGCAGTGAGGGGAAGAGGGTGCATGGGTTTCAGATTAGTGTGGGGCGTCTAGGAACTCACCAAAAATTGAAGGGGCACCTCCCACTCTTATAGCCCATTCATTGTATTTTCTTTCTCGGGACACATTGCTGTTTTTGATAACTTTTAGTGCGGTTACCCCGCATCCTTGGATTGCACTTTTTGCTTTAGTTGTCGACAAAATACACGTCTGTTTTTTTACCCTTCTTGCATGGCAGTGAAATTTGTGGGTTATGAAACGTTAACTAAGGGAATACCACTAGTGCTACTATTGCAAGGAGTCAACAATTCATTACTATCAGAAGACTGGTATTTGTTTTTGAAACTGAATCGCCCTTGTTAGTCACTGAAACTTTGCACTGCGACACCTGATGAGCGAGCAGAGATAGAAGTTCAGGAATCCTCTTGTTGCCCTAATTGATATGACAATGGTATAATGTTAGCCGACGGTATTGACTACGCTGATACTCTACAACGGTTTTCATACCGTGGAGTTATTTACTGCAGATATTTTTCTGCTGTAGTTACATATTCAGCAACTGTCTAAAGTCATGTGCGGTGATTTGTTTTTTCACTGCTAACTCTGACTATTGGCTTCTTATCTTGGTCTGTCACTGAGAACAGCAGAACAGGGCCGTGTTACTACTATCTCAGTGCGGTTGGGGTACCACAACCTGAAAAATGGAAGCCGTAACCGGATATGGGGTTACGAGTCCGTTAGCTGTCGCCGAGCGTTGTAAGCTCAACAGTAATGAAGTTCTTAGTTAATCGTAACTTTGTGTACGGAGCTCGAAGTAAATATAGCTATTTACTTACTCCGAGCTGAGGAATTTACTCGCTGTTCGTTTGTGCAATGTTTATGTTTACTTGACCTGCTAACGGACAGTTACGAGGAAGCCTTTGTCTAGCGGACGAGTTTATTGCTCAAAATTTTCAACTCTCTTATATTTTTGCTTTTTAAAACTTGAATACTAGTTAGTTATTTGGGCTGTAATAACTATCCCTATCTACAACTAGTGAGATCCAAACCCCTGAGGAACAAAACGGCGGAGCGACTTCAGTCGACGCAAGCTTTTAGCAGGTTAATTTAAAATGCGAAATGGATCAAAAGGGGCCGGGTTCCAATCTTATGAGCGTCACTGGTTCAAAGCTGGAATTGTATCCGGTGAATAAAAGGCTTAAGCTCCAGTAAAAGTCCTAGCATAAGCTGGTATCGTCCAAGCCCGTAATCCTTACTTGGGGGATGCGGAAGATCGTGACGTAAAACAGACTCATTCACTACGCAGTTAGGTACTTGTGTTATCGTAACCCGCCTCGCAATTGAAGTTACCATATTTTGGGTTATGTTTTCAACATTATGAGCATTATGAGCGAGCCACGTCCTTGTATAATTACAAGCTGACCAACAACCTATTGTAGAGTGTCAGTTATAATGTTTCAATTACAGTTTTTCCATTATACATTCCTCTCTATTACGTTATATACCTACTAGTATTCAATACAGAGTCCATTCAATGTTCCATACGAACATCGTGCCGCTATTTCACAATTGTGTAGGTGTCGTCCTTTTCTCTAAAGTTGATACAATGGTGATCGAATGAAAAGTTACAGTTTGGCTCACTTCACACAATACATGTACTTACATATGTTTTTTTTCGCCACGTATTGCTTTCTTCTATGAAAAATTTCAAACCCCTCGAAATCAGTTATTAAATATCAAATCTTTATCTCACCGGCTTGTAAAATGTGTTCTGTAGACAATGTCTCTTTTGGTACGTTTTACGCTCGAAATTAACAAAAAGAATTTGGGTTCTTGAAGTTTAGTGTAAGAGTGCATGGAGCGCTGCAAGTGGATGCCATCGTCGAATCATGAAATGAGAGAAGCTTCTGAGAGCGCAGATCTCCGCCAAATAACGCTATGCTAACGAAAAATGCAAATTTATCCTGGATCGTTCCAGGATTTTTTATCAACACCATAACTTAATCATCCCATCATTGTGACATCCCTAGCAATTCATGTAAATTTTATCAAGATCCTTCCATCTTTTTGATTTATGTTCTGGCAAGCAAAAAACAAAGAGAGAGACAAAGATGCAACGGATGAATTAATCATTCTGGCAGTTCCTAAATTTTTGATGAAGATCCGTCCATATATTTTTCAGTTATGTAAACTGATATACAAAAACAAACAGAGAACAAGCGGTCGAGCTGGTCATCATCAGAATATGGTCATTTGTTCTTAGGAACGATCCGTTCGTAACTTTTATTGTATTGCCAAGAAAAAAAGAAAAAGAAAAGCTGCTGAACGGATGTTCACCAAAAGATACTCATATGTTCCTCCTGACTTGCCTAACAGTTCGTCTAAACTTCTTGCCGCTCCGTTCATAATTTTTTGAGTTATGTTGGTGACAGACAGAGAGGTGTACAAACAGACGCCGACAAAAATATAACCTCATTGGCGGACGCAGTTAACTCTTTTACGAACCTCGTGTGTCAAATTCACGCTCGGACATTGAGGGTTTACTCAGAGTTGTGTATGATGTGCCTGTCCGACCCTCAGAGTGGGTCCCATGTTTCTTTACATCTGAGCCTAAGCCATCATTCTCATGTCTGCCCAGGCCCAAGAGCGGCTCAATGCTGCTGTACAGCCGCAAGAAAGTGCGCTACCGGCGGGACGGCTACTGCTGGAAGAAACGCAAGGACGGCAAGACCACGAGGGAGGACCACATGAAGCTCAAAGTGCAGGGTATTGAGGTGAGTTACGGATTCCTTCCTTCGTGCATGGCGCCCTCGTTAGAAACGAGCTATTTCGGCTGTAGCGGACAGGACATTGAGCTGTGCTGCTGCGTGTTCTTTGGGTGCGTCTGCATGGTCTGTCTGTAGAAACGCACCGGAGTATTGAAACTTGTTGTTTATTGTTCCGCAGTGTTCCTTTACACCAGTTTGTTCCATGTCGTGGTGAAAGCAACACTTTCGAATATCGGGCGATGTCGCCGCTTCGTAAGCATAGCAACGTAGTGTCAAGTTGGTTACCATAGTTTGGAGGTACTCTTGGTTATCTGTGTTTAGAATTGGATTGACCCTCTGTAAATACATAGCTATCTGCCAGCCTTATTTTTATACGTTTAAGCAAAAGACGCTGTATAAGAGTATCATTTCGCAAGCTGATACAAAGAGGTACATGGTTCGATATGAGAATATTGGAATTCCTATTTCCCTGATTTCGTCAATATCTTATCCTTATTCGCGTAATATCGCATGAGATTATTTGTACCTATATTAGTTTTAAACTCCGTAGATACGAAGTGTGTGAGTAAACTAATGAGACTGGTAGTTATGGCTTACATTTGGAAATATGTACTGGCGGCTTGCCCGTTGGGCGGGATCCAGTCCAACTTCTGATGCACCGATAAACCTGTTTCTTAAACGGGCCTTTTTTTCTTGGTGCTGAAAATGAGTGATCACAATTTTGTGCAGATAGGCGCTGTCACGCGGCCTGATGTTCTGTTGCCAGCCAGGGAGGGATCTTTTAGTTCTCGGTAGTGCATGGGCGATAAGTTTGTCGCTCATATTGTAATGGGGGTAATGACCTTACCGTCGGAGGGAGAGGGGAGTTGTCATTTGAGCCCTCAGTCAATGGCAAAGGTAAAGTCAACGTTGACGGCACTCTCCCCTGGGAAACCCACACGCACTGGTTCGTGCGGCAGATATAGGCCAATTAACTCCAGAGGAGTAGGTACAGCTGCAGCCGACGACGACGAGTTGCTAGGAACTATGGCGCCGAAACGGAAGGTTCAACGACCCGCCATCCCACTACCCTGAGTTAGGTACCCTCACGATAGCTATGCTCGCCAAGCAAATTTACTGATTCAGCTCGCCAAGCGCCCTTAAGGAAGACCGCGCCTGGTCTGGGGATCGTTCTTAGTACCCTCAGCACTATTAGGCAGCACGCTATGTCCGCTACTACTGTGGGTATATTGGTATGATGGCACCATAATTCAGACAGTCTGTGGTCGCCTGCAGCCGCACACTGCTCTGGTCCCCAGACGGAATTTTATATCATAAGCACGAACCAGTGCATGTGGTTTTGCGATCTGGGAGTGCACATTGATTGCTAAACGAGAAAAGGTTGAACTTGGATACCGCAATATGGCATCAAAATCCCCTATCATACACCACACCATACATTGACTGGACACTGAACAATCGGGCCTCTCGCAATTGGGCCTGGAGGCCGATTTACTTAAGTGTTCATAAAATGAATTCTAATAATCACAGAGACCTCAAACAAAGATTAATTTCTTTGTATTACCATAAGAAATGCGTTGCACAGCCGGGAATCTAAATTTACAATCATAGATCTGCACTAGGTGATACATATTATACCTTCCGCCACCGAGAACAATTGAAAATTCATGATCATTTTCAGGAATATCAAACTTTTCTACAAAAAATTGGCTCATAGGTAGGACACGTACCTAATGTTCTTTAATATCACATTCAATTGAGGTTTTTTCCAATGATGGATATGAAACAATAACCTCAGAAATTGATGTATGTCGAGCTTTCGATAGACCTCATCCCAATAGCCGCAACAAAATGGAGGTTAAGAAAACCCCGTATTGTTGAAAAAAAATTATTTAAAACCACCGTAACACTACATTGGGGGCAATGAACTAAAAATACATAGGTATGAACTACGAGCTAAAGATGCCAAGACAGCGGTAAATGTTAATAAAACATAACAGTTTAGGGCTGATACAACCCTTCATTGCTGGAATAATCTAAAGCTGCCCATCATGATTGTCAATATCATTTCACATAGCCTACTGTAACTGCCTATGGATATTACACCATTTCGTGGTTGCCTACGCTAAATCACTACATGGTTTCCTATGTTGCACCACTTTTTGGTTGCATGAGTTAAATCACTTCATGAGTGCCTAGATTACATCACTTCATGGGTGCTCACGTACTATCACTTCATTGGTGTTCATGTTATATCACTTCATGAGTGCCTACGTTGCATCACTTCAATGATGTCTGCGTTACATCACTGCATGATTGTCAGCATTATGTCATTTAATGGATGACTAGGTTCTATCACTTCATGGGTAAATCATATGTCAGTCACCCTACCTGACAACCTTAAAAAATATTATGATGACTCAACTCCTTCTGCCCCTTATTTGGTGGAGAAACAACAAAATTCATCACCGTCATTTTTTAATGGCTAACTAATCATAGTTTTTTGGCATTGGTCACATTTAGGTCAACACACCCGACTCCCTGCAAAAAAATATTATATAATGTTTCTCAACTCCTACTACTTTTTGGATTGTCGGTAAGCGCGTATATATACCAAATAATTTTAGTTAACAACTCCATTAGATGTTAACTTGGCAAATAATTTTACTCTACCGCAAATATCGAAGGATTTCATCAGCAGTTCCTCTACGTAATTACACTTCAAGCCTTAATATTTTTGTGAATTTTTTGCCTATGGAAGTTTTTCAAGTATATACAGGTTTGTCAGTCATTACTGAATGTAAAAGAATTAAGTCAGATAGCCTAAACCAAGTATAAAATTGGAGAACGTATAAAACTGTGTCTCCGGCACCGTGCCGCCAGGCCCAATTGCGGGACCGAAATCTGCCTTAGGAGCCAGTGTCTCGTCAATCTATGGTGCGGTCTATGCCCCTATATAATAAAACGCAGTTAGTAGGTCCCTAGACACACAGTAGGTACTCCCTCTGCTAAAACCCCGCATTGTGTTTGGATTGTGCTCTTCTATACAGCAGCTCTAGATGATGTCACCGCCGTGCACACCGTGTGGGCCGGCGGTTGTGGGGGGGGGGGGCGCTGCTCAGGTGCGCCGTCATCGCTTTATGTAGCGGCAATGGTGGTCCATTAGCCGCTCCCTCCGCCTGCCCCTCCCTCCTCCTCTGCCTCTTCTCTCCGGTCCTCTTCCTTCTGTCACCACTTCTTTATTCTCCTGCTACAAGACACGCTGATATTACTTTCCTCTGTTCTTCCTCTTCTTTCCCAACTTGCTGTTCCCATGCGCGTTGATCCATCTTCGTGCATGGGTTCCACGTTTCTGTCGACCTACAATGTGTCCTTTTTTCTCTCTTGAATCACGAAGGTTGTGTGTGGGAGGCTTAAATAACTAATGATATAATAATAATACTAGACACTCCATCAAACGTCTTTTCTATCGCACTCCTTCCATTTCGTACTATGCCCTGCTGCTATGTTCTGTTCTTCTTCTCTTTTTTCAATTTGTTGTGCTCATGGCTTGGATTAAGGTGGAAGGAAACACACCCGTGTATAGTATCCGTGTTTTTCTTGACATACTACATGTCCCTTCCTTTTCCTTTTTGCTTCATCAGTTCGTACGTCGGAAAAGTCGTAATTTTCTTATTAATTCCCACCGATAGTTTCTGCCACCCATATTGCCCTTATTTATGACCCCGCACGCTACCGTGTCTTGCTGTCTGTTTCGCGCTCTGCGATTCCAATAAGTGGACTTCTTGTTTTGTCTTGTCCTTCATGTTCCTTCTATTCTCCTCTCTTTGGATCTACTGAACTTATGGGCAGCAAGAATTGAACTAGGAACATCTTTATCATGAATGCCATGTAGTGTGATTGAGTACTGCTGGACACGGGCGTCACATTATAGATTACCTAACAAAATCATTGGCGGCCCCAGAAAATGATTTGCGGGTTTAGCTTTTGGCGGCCTGCCGCTACCGTGAGTAACTAACCTCGTTGGATTGTTACGCTTACGTCATGTGTTGTGAGGTCGCTGATGTTGTATGCTGGCAGGGCTAAGTGCCTACTGATATACCAATATACATCATGTTTTTATTAATAAATTATTGTTAATGTAATAATTCATAATATATATTTAGGCTGTAATCTTTGTAGCCTTTAATGCGCGTGGGCTTACGTCCTTCTATGGGCTCCCTTGCTGTGTTGTTACTGTAGGTCTGTCGATTTGGTTTCATCCGTCGGTCCGTAGCATTATCTTCTGCAGTCTGCTTCGCACAACGCTTATTGAACAAAGAACCCTTCGATGACCCATCAGGATCCCCGTGCACCGAGCCCAACTGTTCGCACGAACCACGTGATGGGAGGCTCGACTAACCTTGAAGTTAGCTCACCCGGCAGTTAAGTGAGCGCTTGAGTCATTAACCTGCAGGAGCAAAGAAATTCGGGGCACGAAAGCCTAATGCCATCATGAGCCCATGTCGGATTTTTTTTTGCTAATTTCATGCACTGTCTGACCTCGCGGGCTCTGCATGTCGCTAATTACGAAGATCCCCTTGCTGCTAACTGTCGGCCCCCTCGTGCTGCTGTCTCTGCCACGGTGCTGTCACGACCCTGCCAGGCGCAGACAGGAGCTCGGAACCCTGCTCATGATCTCCGCTGGTCGTCGCCAGTTGCTGTTGCGATATTCATCGAGAAGCCACAGACTTGAACAGAATACTGGGTTCCCCATGTAGCTAACATCGTAAACCAGTCTCTGGGGCTGCTAAAAAGTTTCTTGGGTACCTCTTGTCTGCTTTGTGTGTGTCCCTATTATCTAAGATATGTTCGTCACAAGAATTGCAATGTTGACTTACTCCAACGTGGGAACACCGTTGTGCATGGGTTCCCCTTTAGCATACTATATGTATCTTATTTCAAAGTTACGTTGGTCGTACTATAGTGAAAAAGAGAGGCTATATGATAATAGTAATTATAAAGCTCCACTTGATGAACTTCATATAGTAACGTCCAATGTTTATCTGTTACGCGTCCTTTGGCAATGCATATCAATTGTTAGAGCAAAATGAGTTTTGTTTAGGCTGCATATATAAGATGCTGTGTGCGTACTATACGGATCCTGACTGATACTTAGCATGCCAGTCTATCGTATAGCAAAAAAGCCGAGCACTGCGTTCTTCTTTTTCCTGCGGTATCGCTGAACTGGCCTCAGCTTGTCATCTTCTCGGCCGCCATTTGCCTTGCTTGAACCGCTGTGTCTTTTCCCTTACCATATTTTGCCCTTTCAACCCGGACTGTAAAACGTAATATCAGCTTGACTACGCGCACCAACTAGAAAATCCCCATGCACTGGTTTGTGCTGCAGATAGGTGCTCGCTAGTGTACAGAGAAATGCACGACTGTATTCAACCGAAGCTGGTCAGAGCTATTACGTCCGCGACGGAAGGCTCTTGTGACAACTGTGACCTTCTGACTGGGTCCATTTTATCGTGTGAGCGTCATTGATGTTGATTCAGCAAACCAAGCACCTCAAGAATTCACCTCTCCTGTGCGGGGGCGATCCCCGGTACCAACGCAAGCGAGCTTAGCTCTCCAACATCCTGTCTCTGTCTACGCTGTCAGATGTACAATAACGCGGGATATCTCGTTACAAGTCCACACTTGCAACGCAAAGTGTGGTGTGACAGGAGCTCCCTTTTATTTTACTTTTTTGTATAGAAAATTTGTCTTATTGATCCTAGTCAGTTAATCATATTCCTAATGTGCAAAACTAGAGGGAAGCCGAGGCTACCGTTGGATATAATCTAATCTTTACCTTGAAAATGTGAATAAATATTGTCTAAACAAACTGGAATGTGCCGTTGTTGGAGATGATGCAGAAAGAAGCATCGAGATTGTTCCCAGCATAAACTCGAGTCCTTACAATAACCTACAGTCCGCAGCATTGCATAACATCACGCGACCGCAGTCTGATAGGCGTGCGTCTGTGCTGAACAGACATTATTAGCCGTCAACACTGCCCTCGCGTACGCTTCGCTGCAGCGGACAGTAAAATGTACGTTGGTACTTAAAAGATACCGTCAGGTGGAACAGTAGGTACCTACGCTCGGCTTGTGTCGCACTCGGTGGCAGGTGTTCCGCACTCGACCAAAGCTTCCACTGTATTCAGGAGCACAACCTTTTGTTTCTCAGCTGTCGCTGTGGACTGGCCCAAACTGGAGTCTTATCGATAACCTCTAATTATCCAAACAGAGTCATGTGTCGCTTCACAAAGTGGAGGCATATAGTATAACGTATTCAGTAGTTAAAACTACTGTACGGAATATCTTTCTCAAACAAGTATACCCTAAAACGCCGGACATCAAAAGGTTCCCTACCTGTAATTTTTCATTTTGAAACCAATCGTAAACCAAAACTTTGATGAAGGAAGTTGGGAAAACCACTACACTACACCGGTCCACAGAACTACCCCTCCCCAGCTGAAGCAAGTCCAGGTCCCAAGAAGTGACGTGTACGGCGCGACGGCTGGATGAGGAGGGAGAGCTTATCTGCCTAAGACGGCCTAAAGCGACCCCAAGTCACGAATTTGCTGCGATGCCCTCCACTACAGCCGTCATTAGGGTGTCGCCCATTGCCTCTGCTGACCCTGACTCTTGTCGTCGTCTTCGGCTCGTCNCTTATCTGCCTAAGACGGCCTAAAGCGACCCCAAGTCACGAATTTGCTGCGATGCCCTCCACTACAGCCGTCATTAGGGTGTCGCCCATTGCCTCTGCTGACCCTGACTCTTGTCGTCGTCTTCGGCTCGTCTTAGTACGGACCTCATTGTCGTCATCTCTCTGTACTGTGTTCTGTGTCCTCTCTTGGTCCTTCTCCTGCGCGGGGCTCATTTTCACATTATGGTTCCCTTAGTGTCCGATACAATCCCTTATTTGCTCTTCTCAGTGTTTCATTTGAAAATTTTCGTTATTGGATGATAGATACACTCCCAGTCATATGCACTCCTCGACGTTTTATTTCTATAAGTCTATACATGATTCTCTCACACTCGCACATCCAGGTTCTGGTCACGTCACGTGAAATCTTATTTTCGCCTTATGTAAATAGTTTCAGTTCTCTTATTTTCGTACAATCTGTCCCACGGATATTTTATTTGCGTGAGCTAAGAGCTGAAATTGTATCTACATTACAGTCATGATATCGCACGTAGTACTCCGAGAGAGCGCTGTAAATATAGAGTTGCTTCATCTTCTACTTTTTGGTTGTCGCGTTTAGACTAATCTATGCATTTTCTGTTTCCTATTTAGTGTCTATTTGTTCACTTGAATCACGCTAATCTAATTCGCTTAGCTTCATTTTTTTCAAAATTTGATTCCTAAGCGTTGGATTCGTTATTTTTTATTGCGTTTCAAATGTTAGTCGCAAACCGATTACGTCTAAGGAGACCAGACCTGAATCCTGCTCCTCTCGACTTGAACACGGTGCTAAGTCCGGCGAATATTGTGGATGGGGGAGGACTGACCGACCTTACTCCTGTATGTTTTTGTTTTCGATGTGATTCTTGTTTATTGTAGCCATGCACTCCTTACGGATGCTGTGCGCTTTCTTAAACAAGGACAATAACTCTTGTGCTTCTTACATGTAAGAGAAATTGTAGGTCTGTCCTACAGTTCAGCGGGCCTAAGTGCGTCGTAAATGCTTATGATGAATTATATTCACATTCTCAAAAGGTGCCTTATAGTATGCTTTCCATATTGGAATAGGTTACCTCAGCCGTTAGCTAGGCCTTTGGGACTTCTCTCGTTCGTGCCCACTTTGCTTCCTTCCCGATTTCATACTCCTACTTGCTCATGCTTTATTCTGTTCTTCCTCTTTCCCGACTTACTGTTCCCATTCGCGTTGATCCTGTGTGGGAGCACCTTCGTGCGTGGGTTCCCCATTTCTCTTGGCATACTATATGTCCCTTGGCTTTTCCTCTGTGATATCGTTCTGCTCGGAAAGTACGGAGGCTTAAACTTTCTTACTATAACTAACTCCATACTGGAAAATACTCTTCGATTAAGTTGATCGTTGTTTCACTATTTAGCTTCACATAACCCGTTATTTTACCGTGACATACTGAGCTCCGTACCAGAATATGTGGCCATTGCACAGCTCTGCATTCAACCCTCCTTTTATCTGCGTCCGTTCTTCCTTCATTACGTAACCCAAATACTTTTCGCCCTAGTTACAAATTCTTGCCCCATTGCTAGGCCAGAGTTTCGTGCCGTAAGTCCCTTATTGTCGTGAACTATTGATATAAATCCCTGAATTCTCCTGTTGATCATTCTCCCCCAAGTTTGTCTTATCGTGAGCATGCCCTAATGCCTCACTGTCATGCCATGCCGATCGTTCACTCCAGGTCGATATTCTTGTGCCCTCCGTCGCTTCCTGCCTCTGTCCACTTCGCCGGTATTGTAACCTTTCTACTCTGCCAGTATCTGAACTGTGTCCACTGTCTGCCTCTGTCCACTTCGCCGGTATTGTAACCTTTCTATCCTGCCAGTATCTGAACTGTGTCCACTGTCTGCCTCTGTCCACTTCGCCGGTATTGTAACCTTTCTACTCTGCCAGTATCTGAACTGTGTCCACTGTCTGCCTCTGTCCACTTCGCCGGTATTGTAACCTTTCTACTCTGTCAGTATCTGAACAGTGTCCACTGTCTGCCTCTGTCCACTTCGCTGGTATTGTAACCTTTCTACTCTGCCAGTATCTGAACAGTGTCCACTGTCTGCCTCTTTCCACTTCGCTGGTATTGTAACCTTTCTACTCTGCCAGTATCTGAACAGTGTCCACTGTCTGCCTCTTTCCACTTCGCTGGTATTGTAACCTTTCTACTCTGCCAGTATCTGAACAGTGTCCAATGTCTGCCTCTTTCCACTTCGCTGGTATTGTAACCTTTCTACTCTGCCAGTATCTGAACAGTGTCCACTGTCTGCCTCTGTCCACTGTTACGGGGAGAGCGGGCGCAACACTTATTTTTTCCGGCCCGGGCACAGCAAGCGGGATCGCAAATGAACACGGATATCACCAATTAGCTTTATTCACACGGAAAGAAATAAAGAACAACGAACAGCGATACGCTGATAACT
>LQNS02278187.1:6857614-6886637 GCA_001587735.2 Parhyale hawaiensis
TTTAGGTCTTCTTAAATAAAAAAATTTCGTTGTTAGGTATATATCCTTAGAAGGTTTTATTAGATTTTTGAAAATGGAAGGATGCTTCCGAAACGTCAAAGTTTTATATTAGTTCATGTCGACTTCATCTTAACTTTTAAATAACTTTTAACTTTGCAGTACCAGTAGAACTAAGTAAAAAATAAATATTGTCATAGAAGGTTCAGGCGTTGTGAACCAGTCAGGGGTTCGTCCGTGCGTGAATCAGCAGGAGGTACTTGGGTTTTCATTCATGTTCTCCCCGAAACCCAGTGGCTGCCAATGCTCTAGTCTAGACTGAGGTTGCGACGAACTTGAAGCTATGAACTCAGCAGTATATATATATATACATGTGCTAGCTGAGGTAATGTAGTTCCATTAATATTCATTTATACAAATTTTTATTTCTATAGAATTCATTTGTTGATACTGTTTGCCAAATTTTTTCCATGAGTTTGCCATGTCACATATAAAACCAAGGGTTTCTGTATACTTAGTTTTCTTCACGTACAGTCCCTAAGTGCAGTTTGCTTTTGTGAGAGAGTGTGGTAAAGCGGTGCTATTTAATTACCATCGTTCTTGATACGTCTAGTACGATAGTGTTTGAGCGGCAGGCAAGATCTCGAGTTAGTTGTGGGTAAAATAGTTCACTGAAGAATTTCGGAGCCCAAAGAGTTTCACCGCCTGCAGCGCGCTTTCGAGCGCCTGGGGGTTTTCGGAGATACAAGCATTTAGACGATCTCATAGAAATCTAACCCTTTACATATCTTGAGCTCTTGCGACACACAAAGGTGCCGCCTTATTTTTATTTTCTGGGCTTTTCTTGAGTCGACTCTTGTCCGCAAATTAAAACTAACTGTGGTAACTGCCTCGTCGTACTGTACGGTTATCGTTGTCCCAAGCAATGGCATGGGACCAGATACATATCTAGCCATGTGAAGGATGTATAATTTTCCTTCTGATTTGACTGTGGCACTTTCAGGTTGTTGCTCGATTGTCCATAAAGTCTTTACAATTTGTTGAGGAGACTCTACCGAACTCCACGGAGATTTATAAACACCAGGTAAATCTTGAGCAGAAGTTTTGGACTCTACATATGTATTTTCGCTCGTGAAGGGAGTAATAGCATAATTCCGATTATATTAGCGGCAGTTGTGCGGTACCACTTTCTGAAACCGTGGCTTTGGAGTATCTGCACCTTTGACCTGCTTGCCGTTAACCCAAGTCATCTTAATTCCTAAGCCGAAGTATAGGCTTCGTGTGTCACTGTCAGCTGTGCCGCTCGGTTAAGCCCGCCCGTCGCAGTGACTTTCCGTCCTCCCGACTGGCAGAGGTTAATTACTGCACAGGAAAAGTTATCAGGAATTGGTCGTAGAGAGACTGGGGGGAGGCAGTTACGGAAGCGTTACCGCTCCATGGAGCCTTTAGGCTCTGTAAAAACTTTCAAAGAGACGTTAGCGAACTTTGTGTCGCCGCTCCGCAACCGTGGGTGCTGCCCGGCCGCCCGCACCGCGTGCTGGCTCCCGTTCCTGCCCTCGTACTTCTTCCCTCATGCTGCCGTGGACGCCACGCCGCCGCTTAGAAGAATCTCTGGACCTCTCTACAGCGACTTCAGAGTTGTACTTTGTCGCGTTAAGCCTTTACTGGACGGCTGGAAAATGCTTTCGTAGGAATAGCGTTATAGAAGTAACAAAGTATAATCACTTCCTTGGAAAGGAAAGGAGTTAAGCCTCGTCTGCACCACCGCAGAAGTGTGGCCACGCGGTTGTGGTTTTGCATATTGCTGAGACTCTCGCTCGTCGTATCACATATTCGCGTGTTTCTGCCAGCTCCCAACACAGCGGGTATTTTCGCGCGATTTAGGCTGCGATCAAACCGCATGCTTCACTATCGACAAACTAACAGGGATCGGCATCACTGTGAAAGAAAGTAAGGATAGCCGTATCGGCTGCATCTTATTTGGCTAAAGGCGATTCATCGACTAAGATGCCGGTATCTGTACTTCTGGACCGTTACGTCGGCGGTACAACCGGTGTGGACGCTCCAGTGCAGTTCTGTGACGCCGCGCAGGCGAATTTCGCTAGAAGTTGCAGTCCACAAAGCCTGTTGGGCCCTGCATGGGACGCAACTAATGCTGCGATTCATATATCATTCAACAAGTGAAGCCGTAATGTGCCTGCCTGTCTGTCTTTATGACGACCGCAATGCCGGAGCCACACTATACAGTTATACGCTCAACTTATGAGCAGACTTCCAGTTAACGCATTAATCATGCTACCGACTTTTACGGTCTATTGGATCGAAGTGTGAGCTGAACGTTCGCTCATAAGTTTAGTGTACGATTGTATAGTGTGACTCCGGCATGATACGATCGGTCTAATTGCTGCTCACTTGTGCAGAAGGGTGGACGATTGTGTACCTGACGTTCTCAGGGTCATCTCTCGTTATTCAAAGAACTCGTTGCGCTGTTTCCATATATTGAGATAGCGGGTTCGATGTGCCTATACCGTTCGCCATGTCGTTATTTCACGCCCAGTAATTATTATAAAAGGTGTCATAGGACCGAAGCTCGTCCCAATCTTTGTGCAGCAGTCACAGAAATTGGAGATTTCTCTTAGCAACGGACATGCGACGGCATAACGCGGAAGCAAGAGTTTCTGGACATACTGCCGCTGCTTACATCGCGTCGTTAGTGTAATGTCGAATGGTATTCGTTATTTCTCCTAATACTTATAAATATTGTAGAACCGCGTCATCGGCATTGTGCCCTACCTAATCATACGTTCTGTGTATCGTCAGTACAGTCTGTTGCGTTTCTCTCTCTCTAACCCCAACTACCGCCTCGCAGAACCCTGACATCGTGCTGGTGCACTACCTCAACGTGCCGTACCCTGACGACAACAAGCTGGTGCTCGCTTCCAGCATATCCCTCTGGGCTGATAAGAAGGAGTGGACCAAAGAAGAACTCATTTCGCAGCTCAAGCCCATGTGTGAGTACACCGTCCGCCCCTTGGGAGGTTACCGCTATATTCCATGTATAAATTTGGCCGGCCTCGGCGCGACTTGTTTTCTTCCATAATCTGACGACCCCGCGCAAGTCGTCTTCCTCTTTGCCGGAATAGGTTGAGTAATATTAAGCAAGATTTTATTTTGTGCCAAATTTCGTATTCTGTTGTGTTCAGGCTTATCGATTTTATTATTTGTGTGCAGTTTACAGCGAAGACGAGCCGGATATCAACAACGAAGTGGAAATATCGGTAAGTCTCGTTTTTGCAGTACGGGTTGTACGTAATGTTTAGGTTGTTCAGTGTGCATCGTCGCTCTCCCTATTGTTCTCAAGTGAAATGTTGTCCCTGTGTGGAAACTGCCGTGCAATGTGCATGCATCGTAAGAGCTGGTCGTATTGATGCCAAGGTAAGCCGTGTTCCATATTGTATATGTATGTTTATGTATGTATATATATGCTTGAAACGCAGGCGATGATTTCGGTATTACAGCTGATTCCACAAAGAGAAAATCAGTTATCTGTATAATTCAAGCTTCAATTTTCGTAATGCACAAATGACGTCCAGCAAAGCTTCAAGTTATATTGTTAGGTTGCTGCCTGTTACCTCGCGTATCGGCCTCGCACACTTGTCAAATGCCATTCCCGTAAACCGGAAAACGTGCATACTCAGTGCTCACCCTTCCGGTGACATCCGTTTATTGTGCACTTTTCGATTGTTCGGTTTTCAACAAACTCTATTCCTGTTTCTCGAATAGTTGTATTTACACCGTTCGATAACATTGAGAAAATGGTCATAAAACCATCAATCCTTGCCGTACATCACCGGAATACCTTCCTTGGCGTGTCTTCCAGCACTAACGGTGTAGTTATCATCCGGGACAAGCACTCTAAAGCTGGTACATATTTCTTTCCTGTGCACGTACAAAATGCTGGTTTTACGGTTCCTCTTTTTTGAGTGCAGTATGCCTCTACTGAGAAATGTAGGCGTTCTGACTGTCGCAAAGGTGAGCCGGCTCCAGTTATTTCCTGGTGTGCTCGTGCAGCACGTCTATTGCGCGCTTTGGCGCTCAGAGCACGTTTTGAAGCGCCGAGCTTTTAGCAATGTACATCACTGAGAAAAGCGCCCCAAAACCACTAGTGTACGCCATTCTGTGTATTGGTGGGAATTGCACGCATTGGCGTGCTGGTCCGGCACACAACGTGCAGTTTCCGTGCTGAACGACCCGTCGGTTCTCGAGAAAGCCTGCTGGTTGTGGCACAATGCTGTGCAATGCGTAGGTACTCTTGCTGACCAATGGAAAAGTTACTTTAAAACCCTACGTGGCCATTACAGCTGTTGCAGAACCTGCAACTTATTCGGAGTTCAAAGTAATTTGCACAAAGTTTATTCAATCATAACCCTTTTTACAGTGCCTCGGCATTTTTTTCTGGCGGTGCCTACTTTCCGTTCGACAGAATTATGTTATTGATGATACCAGCTAAGGAAATATATGTTGGTGTTTTTTGCAAGATGTGTATACATGGTTTTCTTGCTGTAGGTAGAGATGTGCTACTACATATGAGCATAATCTGTCTAGTTTTGAGCTAGTCCCAATGGTTATTAAGCTGTGCTTATGCATAGTGCTTACTATATTATGCACTTAGCCTATACGTGTATTAGTTTGTTGTAGATATAATTACGTAATATTTACACATATAGTCGTCTATGTTAATTCTGTGTAGTAAATCGTGTTTTTGTGCGTACTCTACATATAAATTTATGAAATGTAGAACTCTATTTTTTTTACATTAGACAGTCCTTGCACTTGAAGTTGTATAGCACTGTTAACATCAGGGTGATTAATGCCGTAAATTATGTGCGTTTAATCACAGTCAGCTGTTGAGCTCATGTACTGCCTCAGGAGCTTATTCACAGCCCCTCTCTTGGAGTCATTTAATATCAATTCCTCAGTTACCTGCAGTCCGCGTTCATTCTGCATAACCCTTTTTTTTTGTCTGCCCGCCTACTGCGTTGTCAATTGCCTGTCGACTCGTCGCACGGTTTGCATTTGCGTTTATATCTTTCCCTCAAATGTTATCCAACTGTCTTCACGGTTTGCTGGCCCGTCTGTATGTTGTCGCGCGGTGCTCCCATACGCAGTTGTTTAGCCGCCCCATGGCTGGCCTACTCCTTATACATAGGACAGACCTCCACGTACCCAGCAGAAAGTCTTCTGCCGAAAGTGCCATGAACGCGTGCTGCCGCGGCGGCTCTTGTGTAATGTTAATGGAGCCGCTGCTGAAACTCCACAGGATTTTTTTTCTGTGAATTAACGTACGACTATTGGCATTATGCTCAACTAGTGGATGATTCCTGAATTTAAGTGTACATATCCATAGGATGACAATAGACTTTATGCTTAACTAGGGGATGGCTGTTTATGTTACGTTAAACAATTGCTTATCATACAATCCGCAATTAAGTACGAAGCAGTGAGTAGAGTAAGAAAGACTCATTGCATGGCATTTAGCGAGTTTAGAGTCAAGGATGCTGCACCTCCGCATTTCCAATACTCAGCCGCCACTGATTTCTACATCAATACTGTAATATACTTAGCCCCCGTTCGATAAGTATATGGTGTGGAAATAGTAGTAATCATTTTTGTGTAGAATGTTAGCCGTTACGTGTTGTAGTGATACTGGTGTGTCTGTGTTGCACTTTAGAGCGCTTGCAGTGGGAGACACTATAGTCACGTCACAAAGGTGGGTGGTTCGTGTACGCTGTTCTTCTTACGGTGCATGCACCAATTCTTCGCTTCCAAGTTCGCACTGCATCTAATTATCGTTCTCGCTTAAAATCTTAGCTATTTTCGTAGGCAGTGCCTATCAATTTAGCTCTCTTTTTTTTTTCTCCGTGTAATTAATTCCTAGGTATGTTCCTATATTTGGACTCCATGGATTCAACGATCTAAAATTGGCGGCAATCTCCTCTACGCACATAGCACAAAATATATTCGTGCCGTTTTTCATTCTATAGGCCTATGTTCATTTTACTTGCTTCCTATTTCATCCTTTTACTAATGATGCTTTCTTCTGCTCTTCCCCTTTTTCCAACTTACTACACTCATGCGCGTTGATCCAACGCGAAAACACCCCCGTCTATGGGTTCCACATTCCTCTCTGTATAATACTGTAGAGGGCCCAGCCGTCACAAATGACGGCAGAAATTTTGTGATTCAGCTTTTTATTGTTCCGGTTCCGAGTATAGGTTTTGCTGTATTATAGGTCTCATCCCTGCAGGCCTGATCTTCCATTAGTTAGTTGTTCTGTACAACCATGAGTTTTGCGATTGCAAAATATCCCCCCTGCAAGATAAGGAGTGAATATCAGCTTGGAATTGATCAAGCGTTAAGCTGCACTAAGAAAAATATAGTTCCGTCAAAATAATTTACTGGAAATGCCCAGGGCTCACCGTATTGTGGATACCAACTGATTGTCGAACCTCCAGCGTCGAAATTTGCGACGTAAATCAGTATAAAAAAGCTTCTGCTCAGCGTGAAGATTCAACTACTAAGATATCATTCAGCAATGAAAGCGGGGATCCAGAGGCTAAGAATCCCGAGGCTGGGGATCCTGAGCCCGGGATCCAGAAGCCGGATATCCAGAGCTATATTTGTCACCGGTACTCCAAGCGCTGAAATTGTATGGTATCTCAACTTGTTTTTCAGTACATGAATTATCTCCTATTAAACTCTGAACAGCGTGACGGAGAGACGGACTAACATTGGAGCAAGCAAGGGAGCGAGGGAGCAAGCGACCAGCAACTGTGTTTTATTATATAGTGGATGCCCCTTCTATCTTCTTCTCTTCGGATCACAGTTAGTGGCGACTCGTGGAGACCAAACAAGTGGCGCTGCTCTACACTTCCATCTCAGGATATTTGAATTGTTTCATGACCTAAAGGACCGCTGCTGACATGCACACTCATGTCTGGTGACAGTCCCGAGCTCCAGGGATAAATCAATTGTCCTCTTACGGAAATGTTCAGTGGCTCCGCCGCTCTCTGTATACTCTGTGGGAAAGAAGGAAGGCTTAAGCTGGAAATAATTAGAATATCAGAAATATACAATATAATAAAGACCGATGTGTATTTATCTGGTTGTTTATTTATTTATCGGTTTATCCATTTTCTTTCACGCTTTAACAAAACAGATAGGCGGAAATTAGCCCGCGTTGGAGGCTCTGGTCGTCTTGTCAAGTTCCATTGAAAACTGTTAGGTAGAAAATATGCCGGGTTGCAGAAGAAGGCACACGCATCTTCATCAGGGACAGTTGAAATTCAAACAATGAAGACATCGCAGGCTTAGTCTGATCTGTACGATACTAGTTCCTCCATACATCGAATCTATGACAAAGTGTCGGGCGACCTTATGTCTGAATGCACTTCTTGCATTGCCGAAGTTGAAATCGCAGCACTGAAGATATCTGAAGCTTCCATTGGCACTCTCATGCATCTTAATTCGTAGTGTCTTCCCACAGATGATTTCGTTGCTGCAGCTATTCTCCCAAAATTAATTTAATGGTCGATGAAACAGCTTTCGCTAAGCTAAAACCATTGGACCTGTATAGGCTAGCCTACCGTATCCACGATGCAGAATCTGAGCTATTACTTTGAGCGTTGCTGATCGGGCTGCAATAAGCCATGTTTTTCCTCCATTTCAGAGAAAAATTTCGATACTGAGCGGCTGTGAAGCCGTAAACGCTCATCTCAGGGTGCTTAGGTTAGCAGTTGTAATGACGAATGTATGATCAATGAAGAAAGTCATCACAAATTCCTCACTGTCATTTTATGACAGCGCGGGCCCTCTAGTATTGATAATAACAAGACGAGATATCACATGCAAGTTGAGAATGGGTACAAAACCGACACTGAGATGTTTTCGATTGCCAGCCGTAAGGTGGTCGTGCCTCTTAATAACAATAATAATAATATAATTTATCACTTTCTGCTACACCTATTTTATTTTCACGCCAGGATTTGCCAACTTACACGTCGTTTGCACTTGTGTGGCGAATTTGCACCCTCTGCTTTGTGTGTCATATTGTGGCACATTGTGCACTGAGTTGAGTTGTATCGTAGCTCACTATTCGGCTTTCATTCCTTTGCTGCCTAATCCAGTTTCTGTGCATATTATTAACTCTACTTTTTGACATTCAAAATTTTGCCGGAGCCTTCTTTTATGAAAATATTGCATCGTCTCTGACCAGCTTCAAAGTTTGAGAGGGAATTGCTTTCAAATTTTATCGCTTTTACTGCCTTTGGGTCGCTTCTATTTACTTAAGTTATACCTTTTTCTTTGAAATTTTCTACGTCACTTCATCTCGTCCTTCCTTTGATATCGGAAGTTTTTTTTTCAAAGTTTGCCAGGCGATGGGGACGGAGCGACAGCTCGTCGACTGTGCCATCGCAGCTTCATTTTTCCTTTTCACGCGAGCCAATTAGCCGTTAATGAGTAGCCCTTTCACTGCAGAGACTGTGCTCATAGAAGTGTCTCAGTAGTCTAGCAAATATAAATTGTATGTGTCTGGTATTTACAGCTCATCTAACTACACACTTGAGAATAACGATATCTTCTGTAGCGAAAGGGTTAACTTTGGTTAGGCTTTGGTTGAGTTCCAGTTGCCTATTACGTGCTTGTGTTTCGTCTCGGCAACTACCTACGCATTATTTTCAACCAGCTAGGTTGTCTGTAGGCAGCGTCGTATTTGTTTATAGGGACCATTCATTGTTCTTAGTCTAGTTAATAATAATAATAATAGTTGTGCTGAGCACGGGCTTTAATGTACAGGAAATTGCTATTTACTTCGTATTTTTAGTTGCAGACGCAATGGTTGTTTTTCCGTATATACTCACCGTCCAGGTTGGCCAACCTTCCTATAACACTATTCGTCTTTTAGAATTTCTGCATAGCTATAGGCCAGGGCGCTATCATGGCTTCATAACGTGTAGCTCCATTAACAGCTGATAAAGACCTGAAGCTTATTTAGAATTGTTCTATTGTTATGACCGTAGAAGAATTGTTTCAGTATCAGAAGTTGGCCAGTTTCCGCACAGTTCCATCATGCATATAACGTCTGTAAGGTGCCCCCGTCCTGTTCCGTTCTCACCCAGTCCTGCACAATCTTCGCTCTGGCAGCACCGCACAGTAACTGGCTACAGCTTCCAGTAGTAGGTCAACGAATCTTTTGCTAGGATGTTATATAGGAGAAGGGAAACCTTATCCCTTGGGTCGTAACGCCCATTAACGCTCAAAAACTTGGAGCAGTTGTAAATATTATTTCCAGTGTTGTTCCTACGAAACTTAATGTCTATTTTAGACGTCAATGAGTAAAACTTTACGTAACTGGGTGATTGAGAACCTCAGTTCCGTTGTGTGTCGGGGCCTTGTGAGGAGTCGGTAATTGCCATTGGTTATACGTAAAGGCACTAACGTATCTGGAATATTTCTAAAGACCTCTCCAGCGTAGAAATTTTGCTGCTTCTGCTTTGTATTCGTATGGAAGTGTTTTTCTGCCTGCTTTCATCCTTTCGCTTCAGTGCACCAACGTTCTGCCGCTTACTTTCCTCGGACACTTTGCACGAGCTGATGATTTTACTTAATGGGCTACGGCACTGAAAATTGCACCTGTTAACTGTCGGCGAGGCCCACTATCGGAAAATCACGAGCATTTATCCGATGTCTACTGGTACATATTGAGCGTCATCGTACAATATTGAATAGTTAGTTGCCTTAAAATTTCCGATTGGGGGTGGATTAACTTAATTACGGACCTGATCCCATTGTACTGGCGAGCTGGCTCCTGTGGCGGCTCTCCATCCCACGAAGCGCCAAAACTACCCCGAAACCTCGCATATTTGTTCGCATAATTATAAGCCGTAATGAAACCTCGCATATTTGTCCCTATAATTAGAAGCCGTAATATTACAAACAGGCTTATAATTGCAATTACGATATTTGGTCTATGAACTGTCTAAGAAATTGTTTCACTTGGCAGTAAAAATGTTGCAGTTTCATTAATGAGAACAGGAGCTGAGCTTTCGAGGGGTTTCAAGAGAAGCAGCAGCTGTTGAAGCGTAAAAACGAAGTTGTTGTAGAGAAATTAAGTTCCATCGGGCATCTCAGACCCTTCAAAACTGGCTATGGGTTCAAAGAAGTAACGCATAGACTGACATCTAATATACCATAGAAGTTATCTCTAAGAGGAAGCCAAGACGTGGTGTTGCAAAGTGTCCGTGTTGCATTGCAGACCGCCGAGACGGTGGAGGCGATTGTGTCGCAGCTGCTGGAGAAGCAGAGAGCTGCCCGCGCTACTGCCGCTGCCGGCAAAGGAGGCACCCTGACTCCGCTGCCAGGGGGTGGAGCTCCCCTGCAAGGTAATCTCAGGTGTCTCTCATTCGACAAGTTTCAACGGGTTGATCTTAGTTCTGTCACGATTGACTTAGCTTCAGGTTAGCGTTGTTCGTTTCCCCGAGGCTTCTTCCCAAAATCCATCACCCCGCGTAGTAACGAGACCGCGGTCCGGGGACCCTCGCGTTGCTGGAATGTGGACTGTACGTCGTCTGAGGGGCTCCTAGGCAGGGCGGTGTTCCATGATGTGAGGCTAGCGTTTGATTGGTCACTTGGGGTCGAGTTCCAACCGTTGATCATAAGCCGTGTAAGAGACGTTACTTACCATTAATGTCTGAAACTTGCTGCAGTGTGTTGGATCACACGCACAGGATTGAATTTCTGGACAAGTTACAGCCAATCGGCCAAGATAATCTCGCTCAGAGTCGGCGAATCGCATAGTTCTGTATGCTGCTGTAGTGTCAGTCCCTTGTGACCTGAAGTACACGTGTTAAGTCGTTGTAGACGATGGCTGCAGCGCACCAACGAACATAAGGTGTAGTCTATGACCAGATTCACTCATTCCTGCATGAATTAAAGGAATATTCCTTGAGCTATTGTTGTTTGTGTCCCTAATAGGCACAACAGAGTTTTATAGGAAAAAGTTTGCAGTGAAAGTACTGCGCTCTTTAACATTTTGGCGACTGAAAGGCTACTTTAGAACAAGTTTCCTCAGGTCTGAATATAACTAGAATTACAGTAGCAATAATAACTCCTGTATGTGCCTATAGCTCTCAGGGGCATATTCTGGCGGGCCTTTTCCCTGCCACAATATGTTTGGGCATCACGCACCCAAGGGTCCCGAGTGCCCTCTCCGCAGGGGATATAACATCTGGTCGCAGTTCCTGCTGAGAAGGTTAGTTTTGTAGAGTTAGGTAGGTTCTCTATATTTGTCATTCTGTTCCGCGAGGTGGGCCTCCGAATGGTGGTATGCGACACATCCCTTGAGACTCCCATCTGCTTCCGTGTGGGGAGCCACGGAAGGGACCCCCCGCACGAGTGTTCGCTTTCTTCTGTCTTCTTCTCTTTTCGTCTCTTTCCCTGGGCCGCACGGCTGAGCGATCTCGTTCGACTTAGCCGTGTGGAGTTGGAAATGCTCGCGCCTTATTTCCTGCCAGATATGGTGCACCTGGCCAAGATTGTTCTAATACAGTAGAACTCATTTGAGTTCGACTCAATAATAAACTATATCATACAAACTTGGATCGCTGTTATATAGTCTTCGAATCTAATGCGGCGGGAAAACCCACTGTATAATAATAATTATAATGTGCCTATAGGTTTTCAAAGTTTTTCTTCTAATGGGATGCCGTGAGAATTTTCAGATAAAAAACTGCACTGTTTTTCAAAATTGAAAATTAATAGTTGCATTATAAAAAAAACTTTTTCCAAGCTCTGAATATGCATTTGGCATGTGCGAATTGCTTGTGTAACAGCTCGAATAGTAGTAGTGTGCTAATGACATTTGGTTGGCAGGGACTCCGGGGGTGCTGGAGTGCAACTGTGGAGCCGGACCCGCGGGGGATCACCTCAAGACCTGTCCTCATTATCCTCTCCGACGCCTGAGCCTCACCAAACTCCCTCACCACCAGCAGCATCACAACCACCACCCACAGGCTCACCAGCACGCCCCTCAGCACCACCATCACCAACACATGACCGCTATCGGTACTCAGCAACAGCATCACCCTGCTCACCACCATCATCACCAGCAACAGCAGCACCATCATCACCCCCAGCAGGACCATCACCTTACCTCTGGCAGGCACGGGGTGGTGGCACTCACGTCTGCTGGGGAGCTGGCCGAGCGGGGCGGCCTGCAGGTAAGACTTGGCGCTACATTCGGGCTTGAGGCTAACTGCTCTATTGTGTGGTGTCGTGGCCTCTAGGGTCCGAACGCTAGGTAACCTCTGAGGCAGTAATATGGGGACCTTCGAGTAACTAAAAGCTGCAAGTGGTGGCTATGCCCGATGTATCGGCGATTTTTTGTAGCATCAGTTGCAGCAGCAAACGTGGTATTGGTACATTTCTACCCAAACCCATATATTAATCTAAATCGGCAAAAAAAACTATTAGTTCATGTGCTAGGTTGAAAACGAGCTGTTTTACGAGAATGCGGGAGCTGTCGAGTAACCTAAAAGTCAAGTATATTAATAAGACACTTTTTGTGTGCATACATATATATGATATCAGAAAATGGCGGAAAGTTAGTAGTTTTGGACAATAAGTCAATTGGACAAACTGGTGAGGTGCTTTAGAAAACCGGACATTTGCGTAGAAGCTGCTATGATAGTTACCAACTTCATCCGTTTTATCTTTGTTAAACGATAGGAAGGATGCTTCTTGTACGGCAGCAAATGTAGAATCGAAGTTTCAATTTTTTCGGCAATTTGTTGAAATTTAATAAAAGTCTCTTTGTTTTTAATGCAACTTCACCCCTTTTTTTAGAAAAAGATTTTCCTTTTTGTTTGCGGGGACTCTTGAGGAAATTCTCGCATTTGCTAGTGCTCGCTTAAATTTCCTTGAATGCTTATTCAACAAGTTTTGCTCATACAAATGTAAGAGATGCTAGAGTTTATCGCATGCTACGATTCCAACGATTATGATTCTCGATCAGTCTGCGTAAAACGCAAAAACGACTCCTAACTCGCGAAAACTGAAACGTTTGACCTAAAGGGATGGGAGCGAACGAAAACTGAAATTCTTTACTCAGCAGTATGGTCGAATTATGCCAGTTTCGATTCAAAGGTAAATCTGCAGACCTTTCTTTTCTTGGTAAAAATAAAATTCGTAATCCAGAAGAAGTATTATTTTATGTTCATTAAATTCTTTCTTTTTTCTTAGAGAACTAATATCGGGTGCTACAGTTGCACGTTCAGTGACAAAGTTCGACCCTTTTATTGTAGGCAGTATTAGGGTGTACTGGCGCACACGTGGTGGCTGCACAAGTACCGCACATATTCGCTAGTGAGCAAATACCGTAATTTGGTGCTGTGTATTGTCCCCGACACGTCTAGGTCCTCTGTGCTATGGCGTAGCTTGTGGTGTGTTGTAGCTGTAGTTCTGTCACAACCACTGGGTCATTGCTGTCCTCTCGAGCTATTGAGTTTCATCTATGTAGCGGCTAACTCAAAAATTGATTATCCTTTGTTATCCAGAGTTTGATAATATTCAGCAGTGTCTTTGCTAACCGAGAGGTCCCGAATCGTATGCTCGACGATAGCATATTTAACAGAAGGATTGATAATCCCCAAAAATTACTTGCTTATTAGCTACTAAATAGTTGGCATTCCTATGAGAAGGCCTATGTTTCTTAATGAAAAAGTCTATAGTTCGCAAATTTCCCCGTATAATTCAAGTTATTATCACCCACGACCGAAGTGAGACAGGTGACAATGTTTTCATTGAAGATTTAAAAAAGTATATTTGTATATCTTTCTATACACCCAAAAAGAGGGAAGAATTAAGCAATGTTCAGAATTTTTGCAAGGAGTCAGGTGGGTTGACCTAGATGTGAAAGATACCAAAACTCTAGAGTAAGCTGCCCATCAAAAATGACGGCGTTGAAATTCTCCCCCCCCCCACCCCCCACCCCACCGCGGGTGATGGTCTTACGCCCTTGTGTGTTCGTTTTAGTTCAAGATAAAATCGCCAAGATAATTCGGTTACGTATCATTGATCGATTTCGGTGGCTGCAAGCAGTGGTGTTTTTAAATTATCTTGGACGATTTCTGTAGTTGGTAACATTCTCGATATCGATTTCTACTGGTTTCTGGTACTTATGTTTAGTTAAATTTGTCTTGGTCGTATTTTATACGTTGCTTCTAACTTGCCGTGCTGTAGACAGCCTGTGGCCATAACTTATTACGTTGAGGGGCTCGTTGGACGAGTTTGCACCTCCTTAGTCCTTAATAACTGGATATCATTTTATATATGCTCCGGTCTTACGTTCACGCTGCAGCAATTGATGCAAAGTCACTGTACAGCTTACAGTTTCGAAATATATTTATTCTCTGAGAAAAGGTTAAACCTTTAATTTAGTAGCTACGTATTATAATTCTTATCATTTCTAAGCGTTTTGCTGTGGGCGGAATCAGTTTAGGGTCTGAATAGTCGAGAGATGACAGCTCTGCCATTAGTTGTGCTCGGTGTGTGGTGTTCCTTTAAGACTTATCAAGATTTTCCGACTGAAAATAAATACAAGACCGTAGCTCGCTTTTAGTGTTATTTGGACTAGTACCTATCCCAGTATCAGTTGTAGTTACAGTGTTCTAATTAGAACCGTACTGCTATTCACTGTATGTTGTGTGTGACATGTGGTTTTTGTTCAAAATTGTATTATAAGAGTAGACCCAAAGAAGGTACATTTTTTGATGTTTGGTGTGCGTCTCTTTATCTAGAAAGATGCTAATGTTTTCGCCGCATTATCGATGGTGGTGAGGCCAGACTTGCTGTGTCGAGGTACTTACAGCTCAATTGCATTATTCTGTATCAGTTACTTTATCAAAACGAAGCTGTAATGCCTCTTGTCAAGGAAGTTCTTTGTTTGTATCTTGGCATTTAATTAGCTATTTATTTGCCATAGCGTTTTTGATCCATGGCCATCGAAAATGCGGCCATGAATTTTTACCCTTAGTGTGTTTGTGACTTGTTGTGGTGTAAGTGTTAGTGTAGTTTAGTGTCGTCTTTGTGGTGTTTTTGATGTGCCTTACACTTTTTTCATGCACACTTGCGTGACGCCGTTTCGTTAACACATTTTCTCATTGAGATTTTTAGATATAATTCTACATATATGTGTGTGCTGCCGCTGTTGGCTAGCTTGTGTTTATGTGTGTCACCGCCTGTGTTTTTGGTTACCGCTTCAGTTGATCATGAACCATGCGTGCACCCATTTCTGCTGCCCATCATCCGGTCGGGTGATGCAGTCAGTCATCCAACCCGTCATCCTTGTGTTGGTGGACCTGACCACGCCCTCGTGTGAACCCTGCGTAGGTACTAAGGTTGCCGTCCTATAATGAAGGAGCGACACCGAAGTATACATTATGTATTACCGACTTCACTGATGATGTACAGAATGCGGTACAGAGGAGGATGTGGTCATGAGCGGTTTTACGGTCACTCAAGACTTACTAAGTTACTAAACACCACACGTCGGCAACCATGCATCCATGTCACTGTCGTGATGTCAGTCTTTTATTTGTCGGCCGTATTCGTAATACTTTTTAGATTGCGTCGTTTGTGCATTTGGCAAAAGTTGGCCGACTAAATGAGAGTAATAATTTGGTGGATGCGAGAGCCGACGTCCCGGCCACTGTGCCTGCGGCTGCCGTTCTGTTGGTCTCGACAACTTCGACTTGAATACTTTTAGCCACCAATAAGCTATGACTGCTTCTGAACACGCTAGTGAGAGGTGGATCACTCATTTCAGAGAGGCTGAATTTTCTTTTTCTCGTCTGAATGCCTTTGAGTTTTTAACTTTCGGTTTTTTGAGACGCCCCCCGCTCCGCCCCCTCTCATCAAAATCTCCTAATCCAATTAGCCTTAGCTTTTCATCCGAACTTCATTCTTGAATTTTTTATTCTGCTCTTTGGATCGAGTTTCAGGGCTTATTCGCAACCTGATGACCCTTGAGACGGACAAAAATTCAATGCTACTCTGCAAGATTGAGCTATCCCCCGAATAAAGCGTAATCAGTGTAAGATTAACGCCTGCGATCTGCGCCTCGACTCGAAGTGGCGAATCGAGCGCTCACGATTGAGGTTCCTGACAAGCTGAATTTTTATCATTCGAAGCGGGCGAATCGATGACGCCTTCTGTCTGCTAGTGATTAGGTCCATTGCTAGTCTTAGCAACAGGGCCGTCCGAGGTGTGGTGGTCCTACACAGGGCTGACGCGGTTGTGTATCCTACAGGAGGGCGGGCGGGTACATAAGGCCCTTCAGTCAGGAAATCAAATTCTTTCTCTATGGCTTAGAGCTCAATTCAAAAAGACGCGGTAATACTTCGCTATTGAATACGAGTACCGCAAGTCCTAAACTAATTACAAATTATATTAAATTAAAAAATGCGTGTGTAACTATGCCATACACCACACGATACCTTGACTGCCCACTCCTCGCAATTGAGGCTGGTGGCAAATTGATAAGACCTCCTCGATAAAATTTATTTCATTCAACGTACCAGATTGAAGCAAGAATTAAACTGTTCTTGGAGACGCAAGGAATTGATCAATTGGAAAGAAACGCGCATGCGTCAGCACTGGCCAAAGGTAAATTGCACAATTTATTTTAGCCAATTTAAGGTCATTTTGCTGTCCCAAGCTCCACGGATGGTATATAGCTTGGTACGAACTTGTGTTCTTGTTGATAAACGCTATTCTTGCATCACCGAGAACCGTTTACTTTTTTGTTTGAGGTCGTTCTGTTACCTGGAAAAGATATTATTGAAGTTTAATCTATTTGCAATGAGCCTCATTTGGAAATTTCAGTGTACAGTCAAGGTATCGCGTCGTCCTTGCCTACGCGTTTGGCTTCTTCTAACTAAAATTAAAGGCTCACCGGACCGCGAGATTCGAATGTTATATGACTAAGATTTTAACGTCATGTCTTCAAGATTGAAAAACTACATGATTAATATTTGAACCATTCAGTGTTGGAGGGTGTCATCGACATCTGACGAGACACACCTCTTCGCAACAGTTGCGAACACTATCTGTGCACCACAGCTGTAGCATAGTGTGGCTATCGAGTAGCTGTAAAGATATATATGTATATATATATATATATCATATAAACTGACAGGTCTTATGCGATCCGCCCGTGCGGCACTACATTTGGAAGTGTTCATCATCCTTCACCACCTTTACGTTGCAGGAAATTTTTATCATGTTCATGTGTGCTCTGTTTCCTCCCTTTGGCATTGCTACATTGCCAAGCGCATCGCTCTTGTTACAGAAACGCAAAGTATGAAGGTAAACGAAAAAAAAGGAGTCATAACGCTGCTACGTGGTCACGTGCACGTGCATTGAGCACGTAACAATTTACCCCACGTGTCGAGGCTCCGCTGTGTCTAATATAATTTTATATCTTCACTTGCCAGTTAATACTCGCCTTTTATACTAAACGTCTGCCACTAAAACTATTTGTTACATAAATTATTAATATGGTATTTGCTTGAAACTTCGTTAGGTTTCATTTGTGCTAACTAATTCTGCATCTGTACCATAAACTCTTGACTAATTTGAGCTAACTAAACATCATCAGCTATGTTTCCTTTAGAAGCTAAAGAAAACAAAGGCTTACAAATTAAACGGCATAACCGATTGTCTAGTCTTGACTAATTTACATATAAATCATTTCTAACTATTTCGGCATTTTCCTGACTTGCTGTCCCGTACGCGTTGATCCCGTGTGGGACCACCTCCGTGCATCGGTTCCATGTCTCTATCGACATACTATATATCCCTTGTTCGCTTTTATAGTGGAAACGTTAACTTGAATTACTCGCTATAACTAATTACTAACTTGAAGCCAATTTCTCCATTGCATCATAACTAGTAATGTACTAAAGCATCCATGTTGACATAATCCTCGCCGAACTATGCACACAAAACCTAGACAATCATCACACACCGACACTCATCCCCTGTGAACATCACTTTCCACTCATACTCTGTTTTTCTTCACTCTCCACAAAGTCATCCTGCAAGTTCTTGATATCCTAGACCACATCCTTTGACGAATCTTGGTCATCCTGCGCACCATGATCGTCAAGTATTTTTACCTATAGAAATCTTCATGCACGCGGCCGCTTTGAATGTTTTTTATAATTTCAAAATTTTTTTCTTCTGCTTCCAACACCGTGTAGTTTTTATTTCAGGGAAGTAGTCAAATTATGCGCACCAAAAAGATTTCGTTTTCTACAGTTGTGCTCTGACACACTTCTTTGGTCGCTGCAAACGATTGGCACAGATTTCACTTAAATCTTTCGCTACCCTGAGACCCCAGGTTGGTGTCTGTGTCAACTTTCTATATATACTAATTGAATCTCAAGTCCATCGTTAGTAACGTGTTATCAATTATAATTGAAGGATGTTTTGCATTGGCATCTGATTATACATGTGAAGAAATATTGATATAGCTTGCAGAGTAAGCTCTATTCTTGTACTATGTTGGGCTGCAGAGGTTTACCGAATAATGGGGCAATATTCCATTGCAGCTTCATATCAGTTACTACAACATATTAACCCTGCGGGACCGAAGCATAGCAGTCGCGGTCGCTAAAATGGCAGTGTCCTTGCCTGTTGACTTGGTATCAATGGAATGCATGCCTTTTTATATTCACGTTTTTCGTGGCCATTTTGTACTCGGTTGGGTTCCTAAATCTTCCTTTGATTTTTTACATGAGCTTTTTTTTTAAAAACCTAGCCTAGTATAAGTTGGTTCACCAATAAATAATAAATTGAAAATAGCGACGTGAGATACCTTCCGCACCAGAAGTACAACTGTTCTTGTATCCGGTCTTGCATGGATTACTTAGCATCTATTTCCTCTGTCCCAGTATCGTTGCGGCTTTTGGTTCGCTGTGTTTCTGCCTCTTCACCTCACAGTACATAAATTTCACCAGCAGCATCATGATTCTTTGCTTTGCTCACGTTCTGTGTTTACTCTCAAGCCTCCCATGTTTCACGCTTCAGTAGTTGGTGACTGTGACAGTATCTCTGGAACTCGCATAATTACACACAAAAGCATGCTGCTGCTGCAATGGGCAAAATCATTTTATAACTACTGTGCAGAGCAACAATGCATGAGTTGCCTGATAGTCATTCCCGGTGTTTAACTCTACTGGAACTCTTTTGTTTTTGGGACTGTTCTTAAATAGATGAAAGTTTTTCATACGTAATATGCAGGGATTCCTCTAGGTATCAGATGACATTGTTTACATAAGTGTACTTTCGGTTTCCATTTAAATTCAATAATGTGCCTCTAAGCCCCTTAATCTACTTGCTTGAGTACGGTATATCCGTCCAACAGTTGCCAAGTGTTTGTCAGTTATTCCTTCCCAATTTTAAAGATTTCGAGAAACACAGAAATTTGCATAAGGACTTAATGTGCTGTTTTGTCATGCATAGCTTGACCACTTATTGCACTGTTGTGGCTTGCTGCTCCTATGCAGCGACGCTGTATGAACCTAAATGAATTAGTCGCTCGTATCGCCGTGTGTCCCCGCATTGTGTTCCCTTCACTTCTTTATATTCTATTTTACCTCATAACATTGGCCTTCAAATATTATATTTTTCCTGCGTCTGCGAACTTGAAAATTTGCTGCTAATTCAGTGCCGGACGTTAATTGTAAATGTGCGACTGAAGCTGTGCTAGGTCGCCCGGTTCGTTTGCTACTCGCCACAGACAGTGCCGTTACCGTGAACGTCGTCCGACGAGGTCCAGGTGATGTTATTCACGCCGTCTCACATGTTTATATAACGCTCACCAAATGCTGCCATTAGGTGTTCTGAAAGAATAACACTGATGAAGTCCAAGAATCAACACCTAATTAGTTAGAATTGGGATCTGACTGATGATCCCAGTCTGTAGATGCGGAAGCAAAATGTAGAATTAATGGAAATACAGTTGACGTCACCTCAGGAGCGCACTGTTTATGTGGGTAGCGTGTTTGTCCACTGTCGAGAGGCAGTTGCCTCTGCGTGTTTGGTCGCTTTTTGATGTCATAATTCGCTTGTTGCGGCGTGTTGGATTAGAACCGATTCGGATTTGGAACAGTCACAATGGTAATGAATTTGTGAATAACTCCTGCAAATCGATGTACATTAGCACATGCAACGTTCACGACTACAGTCTCCTACAAGTTTCTTACAAGATTAAGTTATCTCAGTCGAAGTGGGCGAATGAAGCCTATTCATCGTCACATGACGACTTGTGCAGACTCTTTGAGATTAACTCTCCTCGCCGAGAATTGCTTCATTAGTTAGGACTGACATAGTATCGTAAACTTTTCTCGAAGCGCGGCTTATCAAAAAGAAAGTACCGTCCAGTGCTGGAAAGTCTATTACGTTTATGTAGACAAATGGCTTTTAATTACTAATATCTGACAAGACCATAAAATTTATGAATGACATGTCAACACGACCTCATCGTCACAAGAGGACGTAAGGTGCAGCGAGCTAACCAACCCACGACTCTTACAGGCAGCCATCGGTCACGTTTCCAATAGCGCAGATCTTACCAATATTGGTTGTAATTATTTAAATATTTTTCACTGCGCTTAGTTAGCCAAATCCGTTGTCTTTCCGGCCTTGATCCATAGTCTAGGACTCTAGGTCCATACGTACAGTAGATATGCTTAATAAGTATTTCGTGTTCTTGTTTGCACGTATACGGTTTGTATCTCTACGCGCATGCCAGTGTCAAGTATACTGTTGATATTTGATTTTGATTACCCTTGTGTTTTGGTATATTTAGCGTTTCTTATATATACTCTCCTTTTCTTTATATTTTTTCATTTAAGTGCGTTTTCATTGAGATGATTGGTAGATATTTGCTCTTCAATTCATTTTGATTTGTTTCTAAAGTATTTATTTACTTCATGATTTTAATTCGTGTCATTATTCACCTTCATTCCAAGTAATTTTTTATCCATAATCGGTATTTGCTTACATTTCATGCTAACGGTATTTGGTTACATTTCATACTAATAGGTTTTTCTTCTGTAGCTTAACGCTTTTTATTTCAGGCCGTAGTGTCCTATCTTCTTGTTTATGTATTTAGCTATTTCGTACTTTTTGTGAATTTGTCGTGTTCGTGTTTCCATTCATCTGGTAACGCCCTGTTGGTCGGTGCAGTTGTCTGTCGGGTGTGTCGTCAATGACGCCAAGGCCCGGACAAGGTGTGGTCGATTGCAGCCGTACACTTCACTGGCCCCAAGTGGGCATTTTCCTGCAACACGAAGCAGTGTATGTGCATTGTCTAGTCAGGGTGTCCGGTCAAGGCGACTTTGCCTTTTACATGTCGACGTTTTTACGCTGGCGCTATTGATTTCTTCCAGCGGAGAGCTGACGGGTTTGCAATTTTCCGGCTCTGATTTTACATTTTTTTATGTGTTTTTATTTGCAATTTTTCTTGTCTTTCCTTTGACTTTCGTTATTTTTCTGTAAATAATTTGTTACAAATACTTGACTTTTGCACTACTGCGAGGAGGTTCGCTTGCTTTTGTATTACGTGAACGTTGCTTGTCTTGTACGCACTACTGACTGCCTGCTGACGTTGATATGTACCTGCATGAAATAACACTAAGTGCGTGTGTACAAAGCTTACGGTACTCAATTCTGCATTTAGTAGTGTATGTACTTCTGAATCAGGGAAAACTCGCTAGGTGTGGGTAAAAAAAACTCCCTGTTTGCTAGGTGTTAGCAAGATGCCACGATCGCTAAACTTCGGCAGCAGCATGACTGTTACATCTTTATGTCCTGCTCGAAACATCGGTATTAAGTGATTTCTTCGGGGAAAAACGTCGTCGTATTAAATCGTAATATCTTCGGGAGCTTAGACAGGCTCCGGTGTGAGACCGCCTAGGGTCGGTAGAAGGAACTATTTTGGACTTTATGTGAGCGAGCAAAATTTGTTACCACCGCGAGGAAAAATTTGTTACCACCGCGAGCTTTCGAGTGTGCAGGCAGTGGTATAGTTTTATCAGCTGACATCCGGAAATTCCCTTGCAAGTATGAAACCTGAAAATCTTCCATCGTAAACAATAAGTACTTTGCTCCTCCGTGAAGTCCGGTTCCTACTGTTGTCTCGCGTTCGACTGCAGGGTGTGTTGACACTAGTTACGAGCCGCAGACTTTGCATATTAGGCGAAATTGTAATATTCACTTGTTGCCTGCAGCAGATTTTATTATCAATAAAGAACCGAGGTAGGCTTTACACTGCTCGCCTGATATACTTTAGGCTTTTCAAAAACTAATTTCGCTGGAATGTTAGAAGAACTTGAAGCTTATCCATTGAAATTAATTTTTGGAACATTCGCATCAGGTACTTGTTACTTATATAGGACAGAGCAGCTGGTGCAAAGAGCTCGACTCCAGTTTTTGATTTCTTATTTACGGATATTCTAACCTCAGGGGTATATTCTGGCGGGGCCTATCCCTGCCACAATATATTTGGGCATCACGTACCCAAGGGCCCCGAGTGCCTTTTCTGCCGGAGATGTTGCAGCTTGCCGCAGTTCCTGCTGACGAGGTTAGTTCTGTAGAGTTAGGTAGGTTCTCTACTTTTCCCTTTCTGTTCCGGGAGGTGGGCTGTCGATCGAGATAGCCGGCCTAGTACGTGGGACACCTCTGGTCTCTTGTGTGGAAGGCCACAAAAGAAACCGTCCACTCGAGTGTCTTTTACTATTCTTTGCGCCTTTTTTCCGCCAGTAGTAGCGCACTGAGCCCAATTGAGTTCTTCCGGCAGGAATGCCGAGATAAAATATGCCATATGATGACATAAAATAAAAATGAAATTCACTGTTGAATCGCCTGAGTTGCCGCTACGGTGGTAAAACTGAAGTATAACTAACTACGGAACTTCTCATTTTACACGCGTTATTCTTGAGGGTTAAATTATACCTTGCCCTTTCCACGTTGGGTGTTAGGTTATCACTGCAGCAATATCTCTGCCCTGTTAGATTTTCGACATGTAGCTACTGCACGACAAGTTTTAGGCGTGTTTACCAAATGGCCTGTAATGAGGAATCAGAATGGGCAGGTGATCTACATGTCGACGGTTCGTGTTTTATCCATCACTGACACTCAGAATCGAGGGTTCGGTGTGTTGCCGTCCTCGTCCATTGCTAGGTCAAGCTCGTTAGCTGCTTCTGGCGTCCTGGCCTCCATTTCTGTGAACTTTTCAATATAAAATATGTATCTGGTAGTCGATTTACTGCCGATTTATTATTGCTCGCCAGAGCTCTTCAATAGCTAAATTTACCGTGTTTTCAGACTAATAGTAGGCACATGGTAATATTGTTCTTATTCCTATATGTTTTATTCATTAATTTTAAAAAATGATCATCTTCAAGACGTCTAAGAAAAAATCAGAAAATGGAGGTTGACACTGTTCTGCTCCAGCTGCTCTGTTCCAAAAATGTTTATATACATTGTTACGTAGCGGTATTATCATGTATATCCTGTGGAAATTACGGTCGAATTTTCGGCAGCTAGCCATTCGCGGGAAATACGACAGTAATTTTTAGGAAAATGTACACTTCTTGCCATGTCCTGTCTCTGTCTCCTGCGTTTCATTAAATATTTCTCAATTTTCAGGTAAATATATATATATATAAATATATATATTGGAGTTTCGGAAAGCAACATTGTATGATACAAAGGAATTGCTGTTTAGCATACAAAGTTGCTTTCTGGCTGGTCGACTTGTAAAGTATTTGATATTTTTATTAATTATTTTTTTGTTTTCCATCGTCCCATATTTACTGCCAAGTTCTTCTTTTGCAAAACTATGCTTCTCTCGCTTCTTGTTTGCGTCTTTCTTATGCCTAAGTTTGATATATCTCTACTTCATGATGAATGTGCAACGTCAGTGACCTCGAATGTCTACTGATCATGTCATGGAGATCCGTAACTTACATAACGTAATAATACTAGTGATGTTAATTAAGTGACATCAGTATTGATTCGCTATAGATGTTCGTTACCAATTGGCACCCAATATTTTCTATAGTTTCAAAGTATCATCTATTCATTATTCTGCATAGTTAAGGACGAGATGCACGTCTTTGCCAAAATATTTTAATCTATGATGCTAATTAATTTTTTCCAGTCAAAATTCGCTTTCAGCTTTGATTTGCTTTCATGTTTAATAAAACGAAAACTTAGATGAAAATAAATTGTGTTCAAATGATACCCATCAATCAGCTCAACTAAATCAAAGAGGTCTATTCTTTTCAGTATGAATGGGTACGAAAATTTCATATTGCTACTCCTCAAACATAAATTCTCAGAGTTGTTGAATGTGTGAATATGACATAACGTGAAAGTGGCGATGTCGCTGACGGTTGCAGGACTTACTTATGGACGGTCTGGTGTGGTGATGCAAGGTCCCTCCGCACATATATTGTGGCTTCTGCAATGTGTGAGGTCTGTTCCATTCGCACAGCTCGGTCGAGATAGCTAATCTAATTCGATTAGCTTTAGCTTGTTCAGAGCATCAATCCGCCACTTTGCTTCATGCCGCGCTGCATTTAGTTTTAACCGTCTCAAGCCATATCGGTTTGCGAGTAGCGTGTGAAACTCGATGTCCAGCTTGTGGTGACGTCAGCGGTCAGGTATCATGCTCCGGACAGTGTAAAGCCAATTAAATAAGATGGTCACGATCTATGAGGGCGAATGGAAGAGGCATTCATTTGGCTCAGTACACCTACTTCTCTTACTCAAAATTTCGTCTCTAATTCCTGAAATGGACTTGGTCCATAAGAGAAATACAAATTTGTTACTATGTTGCCCTATGAACGCCATGCTGTCATTGTTGTACTGGCGTAGGTAATTATTATTTGAGTCGCAATATTTTGCTACTGGATCATGTAATTCCCACTCGAGCGCTGTCGTGCCGCCTGAAACTGTCGGTCGTATCTGCAGTGAATTAAATTCTCCCTTACTGAGCGCTACCGATACGACTGAGTGTTGAGAGAGGCCGTGTCGCGACTGTGTATGTTTGCCTAGAACGCAATTCCTGCGCCGTATAGAAAATTGCCTCGATAATAACTGAAACTGTGTTACTAGTACGTCTTATATTCCACGTAATGCCTTCAACTGCTTCTGTGCTATGTTATCTTTCATCAGCCTTTGAGTAATTTACTGATATGCTCGTCAGGAATTGTGTACTAGGACTTGAAATAAAGATTATTGATGACATCGAAGTACCTATCCGCCAGTACAGATTGAAGCCTCAATAGCTGACGCTAATGCCCAGGCTGCCTTTTAAACGTAGCTTTTTATTTGGCACGTGCCTAATTATTTCTGATAGTCGCCCTTCACGTGCAGCGCCCGTGTGTACATGTCACAGATCAAGGCGAAAGTTCCGAGCGTGTCCATAACAAGAAGCGTTTCGGAAACGTGCAACAGCATCGTTTGGTGCGACTGAAAGCTGGCAGCATATTGTGGTCCGTGCTGCTGCCTTGTTCCTGTATGTAATGTATAATGGCAGCATATTGCTGTGAGAAATCCGTTGCTTTAAATAGCTGGCTTTCTAATTTGTTCCTATTAATCTGATCCATTTGGAATCATGCGCGCCCTTTTGTCAATCAAGAACTTGTACTTCCTGCGGCAGCCCGCTGCAGTGTCGTAACTATTGAGGCTCAATATTATTGGTTGGTACACGTTGGCATCAATACGCCTACACCGATCTACGAAACAACCTCCCTTAAGAAGGGTTGGGTCTGTTACCTTCCGCATGAGTGAACCCTGACACCACTCTCGCAGGTTGCCGAGCGTGCTGGTGTTAGGCCAGGGAGTGAGGGCTTAACCCCCCGGTGCCTGAGCCTATCCCAGGAGGGGTCTGGCCCCTCGCTCTCCTCCTCTTCCTCATCCCCATCCTCTTCTTCTCCTAATATCAACGCCAACAACGATAACAATGACATCACTCACACCACCGCCACCAACAACAACAGCAATAGCAACACCGCCGCCATCCTCGATAATCTCAACAACAATACGATCATCTCTAGCAGCGGTAGCTCATCTTCGGACACTTCCCTCACACCTTCAGTTGTTGTCAACACCATCACTATTGGTGCGTCACGCCTTCCTAACACGCCAAATAACAACAGTAATAACAACAACGATAATGGCAACGACAACGATAACAGTGCTAGTCCCGAGAACAACAGCGATAGCAGCGCGTCGCATAATAACAGCGGCGTGTTGACCGTGACGACTGTGGCCGCCGACAGCGAGGGTGGTCGGTCGACCCTCAACTCTACAACGGCTCCCCTAATCTTCAACTTGTCCACTATCCAGGGAGGGGGTGGTTTGCTCATCCTCAACAGCGGTGGTGGCAATGCCTCAGGGCATCCACATCATCACCATCTGCCCATTGCCGGTCCTCTGACCCTCACATCGTACCTTGGTCACAATCAATCTACCGTAACGACGGCTGCTGCCGCCCCTCCCATTCACCACATCCATCACCAGCAGCAGCAACAACATAACACTCATCACTTACCTCAACATCATCACCTTCAACAGCAACAACAACAGCACCATTTCCAACACCAGCAGCACATGACTGTGACCGCTCAACCTCTTGTCCATCATCACCCAAACCAAACGCAGCAGATCCGTTCGCAACACTCCCAACCTCAGCACCTTCCTCATCCCCAAATCCAGCAACATCATCAGCAGCAACCACAGCATCAGCAGCAGCAGCACAATCATCGAACGGTGCACGTAATCCACCAGCAGCAAAAGTCTGTCCAGCAACACATGGAAGACCAAGCATCTCGAGCAGTACTGGAATTGTTACCTTCGTCGGCTGGGGCTGAAGCAGGGAAGAACTTAGACTCGGTGAAATCCGCTCAGCAAGTGGTTGACAGACCTGATTCTTCAGCCGAACAGATTCCTACTAAAGGTCTTACTGTGAAGCGAGAAGGTTTGACCAACGGAAACCTCTCGCTTGATTCTGGAACATTCGCTAATCTTGTGTCGAGCCTGGAGGCCGGTGATTCTGTCGCCAAGACCAGTCGCGTCAGCTCTCACTCCAGTGCCGAAAATCTCCCTCCTGCCAACGCTAGTCTGCACACCACCTCGGATGATCAAACTAAGGATAGTTTCCTGGGTATCAAGGCCGAGATGACAGACTTGACTGTTGAAAAGGGTGAATTCTTCTCCGACACCATTGACCTCTCTCCTGAAGATATTCAAAAGACCCTCAGTGCGAACCTTCCCCAGACCTCGTGCAGTCGAGATACACCGAACTCTGGCGTAGAAGTCAACCCGATGGATTTCATTGACAATGACATTGCATCTCAAGATGACGATGTCTTGGCCAACCTGTACGCCTTTGACATGTTGACAGATTTTCCTGACTTGGACCATTATGACACTTCACCTCCTGATAACGCTAACAGTAACAACAGTGACACCAGTAGCAGCACCAGCACCAATAACAGCAGTGCCAAGAGCGTTGCCAACCAGAGTCAGCAGACCGTCAAGATGGACTACCGAGAGAACACAGCCAATATTTCTGACTATTCCCCTGAGTGGGCCTATCCTGAGGTTAGTGCTTCTTGTGAGGTACAGGGGCGGGATTGTCATATACAGTACTCCGTAAAATTACGAGTAGTATCATAAGTGTATATACAGCTGCGAGTAGCAATGCATTGACGTAAGCGGCGAAAATTTTGTATTTTTCTCGTTACTAGAACAATTTACTATCATTTACATGCTCAGTAGTATGTTGTTTGAAATGTAAACCTTTTTTGATCATATGTTAAGATCAACCCAAAGCAGTGACGCGACGTTGGCTTATCTTCACACGGAACTGTACAACCTCCTTTCTGAGGCATTTGAGAAATGCAGCCTCAGATTGTCAGGTTTTTGTCGTATACAAACCTACCTTTAAGTTTAGAGTATAGTAATGGATCGTCATATGTAAGTCAGGAGTCGGAAAAGTAGTCAGGTTTGTAGCTATAGGGAAAGATTCCTTCTCATTTCCCCATATGATAAGTCATATTGGTACCTATATGGTATGGTTGTTCCGAAAGCAGCCCTGGAACAAATCCCTTTGCAGTGGGTTTATTTTGGTACGACGTTACGTAACTAATAACGTACGAACTCCCATTAAATGGCCTGCATCATGTTACTTTACAGCAATGTCGTTATGTCTTTTACAAAGTATAGTTATCTTCTTATGTATGTATTTGTTTTACATATATATACTAATTACATCGCATGCTTGTGCTCAGGGCGGAGTGAAGGTCTTGGTGACAGGCCCCTGGTACAGCGATACCTCACCCTACGCTGTACTCTTCGATGGGGTACCCACTGCCACCACCCTCGTCCAGTCGGGGGTTCTACGCTGCTATTGTCCCGGTAGGGGACCGCTTGCCCTGTCCATGCATGTCTCCCCCCCCCCGTGTCCAATGCTTATGACGGAGTAGGGCTGCGCTGCTTTTGGTGTGCTTTACCGTCCACGTCCCTCAGCGGAGATATTTTACCAAGCTCTATAGCCGTAGTTTCTGTCTTTCTGATGATATAATTTTAAAAAAATTAGGCATGCCTCCTATGCTTCCCATTCTGCTCCTTGAAATGGGCCGCTAAGTGCGGTAAGCGACTCATCTCACGGAACACCTACCTGCTCCCACCTTGAGGGGTTACGGCATGTGCTTTCCGCACGAGTGTCTCTTTCTTCGGTGTCGTCTTCTTTTCTGCTTTTGTGTCTTTATGGTGGCGCTGCTTGCCCTCAGGGGCATATAGTGGCGGGCCCTTTCCCTGCCACAATATGTTTGGGCATCACGCACCCAAGGGTCCCGAGTGCCTTCTCCGCAGGGGATGTAGCATC
>LQNS02278187.1:6893875-6924010 GCA_001587735.2 Parhyale hawaiensis
CAGCCTCAGCCTCGACTGTCCTGTCGGCAGTAGCGATCCTGTCTTCCTCCGACCATCTCCTCGGCAGTGCGTATATTAGCATCTACAATTTAGTACAGACCGATGTGTATTTATCTGTTTGTTTATCTGTTTATTTATCCATTTTCTGTCACGCTTTAACAAAACAGGTAGGCGAAAATTAGCCCAGTTTGGAGGCTGTGGTCATCCTGTCAAGCTTCATTGAAAACTAATAGGTAGAAAATAGTCCAGGTTGATATTGATGGCAAACCTATATCTAAAAGTAGTTCTTTCATTGCCTTCGTTGAAGTCCACTCAATGCAGATACATTCGGCTTCTCAAAGCAGTCTCTTGCGTCGTGATTTGTACTTTCTTCTGAGGAGTACTTCATCCAAACTTGAACTGCTGATGCTCTCACTGACTAGGTACATAATCAACGAAGAAAAGAGTAATATAGTCTTCAGCGATCAGCAGGCGGGTAAACACCACGAGGATTTATTGGCAGCAAATCATATTTTTCCATTTCGGGTTGTCCGTATTCATTGGGAGCGATATCGACTACGGGCCAAAAAAACATTGCTTTACGATATATTTAGTTCCGGTCAGCACGTCTTTCGAACACAAAATTTTGATGCAATTGACAATGTAGTAGCTATATAGTCACCCTAGGTAGGTATCTTTGATACGCTCTGAATCATTGAGGCAATTGCCAAAGTAAAATTCTCGCCACTGATATTCGTCTAATCAGGGACAGTTGAAATAATTCAAACAATGCAGATATCGAACGCTGAATCTGATTTGTACCAGTATTATCTTCTCCATGTATCGAACTAGAGGGCCCAGCCGTCAAAAATGACGGCAAAACTTTTGTTATTGAGCTTTTTATTGTTCCGGTTCCCAATATAAGTTTTGCTGTATTATAGGTTTCATCCCTGCAGGCCTGATCTTCCATTAGTGAAACGCAAGCTGTAGAACCATGAGTTTTGCGATAGCGAAATATTCCCCCTACAAAATAAGGAGTGAATATCATCAGCTTGGAATTGATAAAGCGTTAAATTGCACTGCACTAAGAAAAATATAGTTCAGTCAAAAGAATTCACTGGATATGCCCAGGGCTCACCGTATTGTGATTGTTTGAACCTCCAGCGTCGAAATTTATCTGCGATGTAAATTCAATATAAAAAGGCGTCTGCTCAGCGTAAAGATTCAACTACTTCGATATCATTCAGCAATGAAAACGGGGACCCAGGAGCGAAGGATCCCGAGGCCGGAGATCCAGAGCTATATTTGTCGTTACCGGTACTCCAAGCGCTGAAATTGTATGGTATCTCAACTTGTTTTTCAGTACATGAATTTTCTCATATTAAACTCTTAACTGCGTGACGGAGAGACGAACCAACATTGGAACAAGGAAGAGAGTAAGGAAGCAAGCGACCAACAACTGTGTTTTATTATATAGTGGAGTGGATATATGGCGAGGCATAGTGCGTCCTTACGTATGAATGCACTTCTTGCATTCCCGGAGTTGAAATCGCAGCACTGAAGATATCTGAAGCTTCCATTAACACTCTCATGCATCTTGATTCGTAGTTTCTCCCCACAGATAATTTCGTTGCATTAGCAGCTATTCTTCCAACTTTGATGCAATTGTCGACGAAACATCTTTCAATAACAACAAAAAAAAAAAAAAACTATCGGACAAAATTGACATACTAGGGTACCTATGATACTAAATCGAATCAGTTCTTTTCAGTGTTACTGAACTGCCTGCAAAAGTAGCTAATTAATTTTTTTCATGTCAGAGAAAGAATGTAAGAGTGTCGCTGCTGAGTAATTATGAAGCCGTGATACACAAGGAGGTTCTAATTGAGAAGTGCACACCCTTGCTATTTACCCTACGGTAGCGTTTCGAGTAAACTTTTCCCTTGAACTTCCTGAGTGGCTTATCCAATCGGAGAGCGGCATTGCCTCACACAGCCTGTATAGGAAGGAGTCCCGAGCTCAAATTTTTATAGCCATTAGCCTAACCATCGACGAATTTCCGAGCGGATGGAAGTATGTAAAGGAAACTTGTATCCTGTATACCAGCTTGTGATGAAAGTAACAGGGTGAGCACTGGGATATAAATCTTCAGAAACGATTGTTTTGCAAAAATATTGAAGAACTGCCTGTCTGTATCTTCCTTAATTATATGTGCTGACCACTGCCAATTTAGCCACTTTAAAGACTCCAAACGCCAGCTTCGATCACGTGACAAAGCCATGTGTTAACTCGCCCAGAGTGCTTGGGCTTGCTCCTCCCATTAGAAGCTCCTTGGTGATACCTTATGTGCTTAAACTTTAAAGTTGGCAATTGTATGAAGGAAAACATGGTTAATGAAGAAGGATCATCACAAATTCTTTGCTGTCATTTCTGACAGCGCGGGCACTCTAGTGACTCAATAACGCCTGACTCTGTCATATATTATCTCTATTTATAATCCATTTACAAACACCATTGTCTCAAACATGACCATATAGTTGCTGCTACCTTGAATTTGCGCAATAGCCTAAGAGCATGATGGACACGACGTCAATGCAGTGTCGGATTTGCTGCAGTCGCTTGCATTGCTATTTTCTTCATTTGAGTGCTCGCCATTTGTGGGCTATCTCTCTATTCATACTTTCAGCAGGAGGGACTGATGTACGTCCAGTCGTAATATTGACGTTTCCTGTTAGTGTACCCAATGTGATGCATGCTAATGGTATTCAACTCGCTTGCTTACAAGATACATCTATCTATGTTATAATTCTGCTTGTCCCTCCATTTGTTACTTACTTAGTACGATCGTGACACTTTCATCAGTATTAGATCGGGGAAAATTAGGGTATCATTGATACGACCCGGGAAGGGATCAATAGGAGAAGGAGTCAAGTTCATATTTAAGTTGCTCTTTCTCACAGGTCTTAGTTAGAAGATTCACCGCCTTACCCGGAGTATTTTTCATACGTCGTGTTCTTGATACGGGTCCAAGGGCATCATATTGAGGAGTGATACTTTAGGTTTTGTTCTGTAGAATTTCCACAGGTGTTTTCAATATTAGATGGGGAAAATTAGGATGATCGGGACTGAGGTATCACTGAAGAACATTGCTTTTGTTCTGTGGAATTTCCACAGGTGCCAGCTACTTTACTTGTATTTTAGTCATCCTTCGTATGTTGTGTGTTGGAGGGCTCAGCTACATAGCCTTTGTCCAGATTTGTCAGGCTCTGCTAGTTGCTGCGTGCAGTTAGCTTTGGAATTATCTTATTCGACATTAGAGATGTGCAGTGCGATTGCATTTACATCGTTATTTTCTACTCAGCAATGACCTTCGCAAGCACCGACACCTGAGCGTTGACTTGCCTGTCAACGCCTCTGAAGCTTCGGACGGACTCCTGCGCCCCCTGTCCACGTTTGGCGTCGCATCCACCCCCAGTGGGGTCGTGGCTCCCTCCGAGCGGGGATCAGAGTGGGGCTTGGCAAGTCTTGGGGGCAGACGGCCACGGCTTATCAAGCGGCCCTCTGTAGACTCTGGCATCAGCCTGTCCCATGAGGACCCCTTCAAGAGAGCCAGTCTGGATTCCGGGCTGGATGGTCTACAGAAACACTCGAGGTAGGTTAGCCTAGTGCCCCAGCGGTGGTCATTTGATCATTTGACAAAATTTTGTTTATATTTAATTTCATAAACTTTTATCTGTTAACTATCGTTATCGATTGGTAGAAACTGAAGACTTCAGTGAGGATTTCGACTTCAGGCTACTTTAAAAAGCGTCACTACCAATAAGGATTTCGCTAGTCGGTGTTTGGGAAACATTTTGTCCACCTCTGCTAAATGGATAAATAATCTGGGGCTGCACATCTATTGTTTATGGTGAGCCCCTTGGGAAATTTTACCCAGTGATTTCCCAGCTGGCTTGCTCTTCTGTCTGTTACTGTAGATAGAAACCCTCGAGGTAAGCTGTCCTCGTAACTAGGGCTAGTCTTAGCCTCCTGAGCTATATACTGTAACCCATTTCAAAATTATGTACCGGTACCTAGTTTGCTCTTTTCCGCATTACTGTGTCTCCGAAGTAATACAAGTATATATGTCATAAAACATTTCATAATTTTGACTTCTTTAGTTTGCTTGTGCCCCTTTGCCAAAATTTAGTTACTTGTTGTAAAATTTTATTTGCAACTATACTTCATGCGGGTGAAGTACGGTACATCTAATTTTATAAGTAACAGTCGCAGTACCCAGTGTTCATCTTCAGGTATTCAACAAAGCAGAAATGCGGCTTGCTATTAGGGACAGAAATGGTCACTTGGAGGTTTTGCAAAACCTATTGGTTGCTTTTGTTTCTAGAAACCTGTTTTCTTTTTTTATACCCGTGTGCATTGCGAACAGGACGGGGTGCTCGAGTTCGGCTGCTCACAGTGGCGTGAGCGCAGAAGTTACTGCGGAAGAGATCCTTCCTTCCTCCATGCTCTTCGACCTAATACCAGGTAAGTACGGACGGCTCCTCTTCTCTTGCTCATGCCTTAGACCAGAGCTTGCCAATCGCAAGTAAGCATTCTTAGCATCGCTCGTCCACTCTCATTATTAATTATCGGTGCAGTTCCATCTTATTCTTGGCGGCATATTCTTTATTTTACCTAATTCTTTAGTTTTCTTACGGTGCGGGACTCTGAATGACATCGTCTAGTTTTTCACCTGCTCACGACTGTGGAATTGTTAAGTCTCAACTCTCGGTTGTCATCGAATCGAATAGAATCTCTGCCGGTAACATTGACTTATTAGATATTGCATTAGCTGTCAATAATTCCTAACTATATTAATCGTTAAGCTTGTATTCTAATTCCAGCATAGCCTGACAAATCTCTGAGACAAACACATACACAAAATTTGGAGCATTTATTCAACTGATTAGACGGTAGAGCGTTATCAGTGAAATACAAAGTTGAATGCCTTCTTCATCACTTCATTGCCGAGATGGTCGCCTACAACATTTGTTCAGTATTGAAAATGTAATACTGCGCTAGGACAACGTCCCGAGTTTTGGTATTATCACTAAGGCCCCAAAATATACGACAATGCTATAAGTTACGTCGACTCTCACGCTCGTATCATATAACGGTATAAAGATCATTGGAGTTCGTCAGAAGGTGGCTCTGGTTTGCGCTAACCTTGGACAGGGCTGCAAAACACGTTCAGAGCTTTTTCATGGAAGTATATCGTAAGCAGCAAGTGACGTGCACTTATGAACGGCGCCGAAACGGGTTGCCGGAATCCGAAACTCATGGTACTCGCAGTTTACGTTACACCGAACGCGGGTTATCAGAGACATACGTCCGCCAATCGTTGTTGCATACGCGAGCTCTCCTCTGCTCATTTTATTTTCGGAAGCCCCTGACAATGTTCGAGAAGAACTCATAACCTGTTGTGTTCGGCCAGTGCAGTAAGAGCCGAGGCACCACCAGTTGCGTCTTCGCTTGCTTGATGCACCTCTCTTCTTTTAAATACTTAATCGTACTCTTATTTGTGACAAATCAAAATTTTTGCAATCAGTTTAAGCTATAATGGGTTGATATTTAATTACTCTCTGCGATCATGTAATGCAGGTACAGTACAATATTTTGGCTCTTGCTTTGGTGTTTGCTCCCTTTTTTATTTTGATATTTGTGATCCTTTCCCACCTTGGGTTAGTGATGCTCGAGCTGAACTGTTTCAGCTCGCTCTCCTGGTTCTTGCTGAAGCATAGAAGTATGCAATATACGTATTCCGTTGTTACATATCCATCGTTTTTGTTGCCGAAGACGAACCGGAGTCCGTCTCTCCAATTGGTGGACCGCAGAATTCCGTGCTCTAATCTACTTGGTCGTTACGATGTACATCAGCTTTGTCAACCAGTATATATGGTTTTGAAGACGCCTAATGTAGGTTATGGGAAAACCATGTCCCAAGGTTGCCAATATCCAAGCAATGTAGACGCCTAATTCAAAACATCTTTTAGCCGCGGAGGGAGACGTGATGAAAATCGTGGACCGATTTACCGACCACAAATTCGTACTAGCTACCTCATGCCACGCAGCCCAATTATGTGGTAGGATTGACGTCCGTGGACATGCACGGTAGGGTACGAACCGTAACTAGGTCTGAGTTGACTGAGCTGTCTCTCCTTCCTCTTTGGGCACCACAGCATTACTATCACCTGAAGGTTGTCCAGCCGTTTCTGTACCGTGTCATCATCCACAAGCAGCCATCACGATCCATGCACCATCTCGAATGCTTTTTTCCTTTCACTATTTCGGCCTGTCGTCATAGTGTCGATGTGTGTGCTGAACCAGTGTTGTTTCAGATTTAACGAGCGAGCTCTATCCCTGTAAAGTTTCTTAAACGATTTACTGGCTTACGGTTTTAGAAGAATTCCTTACAACTTGCGAGTTCTTTGGTCGTTCTTTAGGTGTTTTTCCCGCTTGCGTATGTTGCTCAAGTTGAATTGCAGCGAAACTATTTCCGCGATCAGCAGAGTCCTTCTAGGCTGTTGATTTGGGCCTGGTTCTTCCGGTTGTTCATATCGGATGAGTTCGCTTATTTGCACTTGCGGGGAGACTTTCTGCTATGAATACTTTTCCATTAGAGTTACGCTGTGCTATTTCGTTCAGACTTAAATAACTAAATCATACGTACTTGACGTGTACTTATCTTGTGTTCGGGACGCTTTGGGTTTAATCACATCCACTCGATTTCTTGCTGTGCCTTTCTTTTTCAAATAAATTTTCATACGCCTGGGGCGCTTTTCACATTGAATGCCTTACTCCTGGCATGGTTTCATCTTAGTACTTTTGCTGATGCGTGTAGCTGGTGTTGATGTTTACATTTTTGTCAGGGCACTTGCAAAATAGAATACCTGCCTTGCTCGTAGAAAAAATTTACCTTATGTTGTACATTTACATTAATTATGCTTATGCGTGTAGCTGAACTGGATGTCTAATTTTTGTATGGGGCGCTTGCAAAATTCAATGCCTGCCACATTTACTTATCTTGATGCAGTTCATACCATTGTTCTAACTTACGTGTTTGCTAGCTCCTCACCTTTTGATCACTGATGGGCCATACAGAATGTTACTTCTATGCTTATGCGTGTAGCAGGAATTGGTGTATATTCCTTCTCTTGTCTGGGATGCTTGCCAATACATGAATGATTGACTGCCTCGCTGTTAGCCACACAAAGATCTTGCTACTTCTTGCTAGCTTGGAGCTATTTGCTGTGTAGGCAGTAAGGTTGCTGTAGCCGGCACTGCTGCTGTTACTGCTACTGCCACTGCTGAGCGACCAGTACCCGCTCCTGTTACTACCGCTGGAGCTGGTGTTACTGCCACCACTGCTGCTCCTCTTACTGATGCGCCAATGGAAGAAGAAGTAGAAGACAGCGCAGTAAGTAACAGAGGTAAGTGCGTGCTGCCGCAGGCTTCAGAAACTCACCTTGATGCTGCTAAGCGAAATGAGCTGTGGTGCACTTTGGTTTGTTAGGGAGCCAGTGTGCAGATATGCAGCGAGTCCACCATTTAGGCAACATGTTGTGCCACTTATGATGGTTAAATATAGTAAACTGATAAATAGTTGCCGGTTTGCTCTTTATTTAATTTTACCCCAAGTTAACCATCTTTTGTGGATGCCGCAACTTCTCCATTTGATGTTCATTTTATTCCCTCTGCACTTGCTAGAGGGCGCTTTAATTTGTACAACTGAACGAATCTTATAGCACTGTGTAATAAGGTGCTCTTTAACTAATTTTTAAAGGTTAACGGTGGCTTGCTGTATTTTGTACTTATATAACAGTTCTGTGGTGTACCCGACTGTCGAACTCTTGGAAGCTTCAACAGATTCATGCTGAACAAACACAATCATCCAAAGGCAGCAATAAACCAATTCTGAATTACTCTTTACATTATCAGTATTCGTAGGTTGAAAACGATGTTCATGTCGCTGTTGTTGACTTAGTCAAGCAATGAATTGCTTACTTATAGATTGCACGAAGGTTGCTTTCGTCAGACTCGCGTTATTTCCTTCATTAATTGTAGAGGACCCGTCTCTGGTGTCTGGCATTTAGGCAGTTACTTGTGTGAGAGCCAAGTCACTTAATTAATGCAGCTTAGATTGTAGGTGCACCAACAATGCTGCCCTCACTTCTCCAATATACGATGGTAGGTACTTATGGGCTGACGGCCTGTTGCTGAGGTCGACACGGCTATGCCGCAGCATGTACATATTTATATTTCAGTGTTCTGCCTTGAGTTTCACTAAGAGGTGTTTCTAAATTTCACAACTGCAACAAATGGAAATCACCTCAGCTGCAACATTTGCTTTGAAAACGCTTTCAGCACCACATACCAATGCTCATAAAGTGCAATGTTTCATAATCTCGTTAACAAGGAATTATGATGGGCTCGTTTGTGTATAACAAGGAATTATGATGGCTCGTTTTTGTATAACGAAGGAATTATGATGCCTCGTTTGTGTATAACGAAGGAATTTTGATGGCTCGTTAGAGTATAATTCTTTGATTATTATAGATAGCGGTTCATTCGATAGCTGCTTAATGCTTGAAAATCGAGTTGCTTGCTCTTGGTTGGTACTAGTGCTGTGCTATCATCACTAGTAAAGACGAACATGGAATGTAGTCTTTCGCCGTGGGACTGGAGAAATTAAACGGCGCATTAAAGAGATCCGCAGCTTCCAATAAGTGCGCTATTGATAGGGCGCGGGTCGTGCGGCAGCTATAGAAGCGCGACTGTATGAAATTTGTATTTTTTTTCAAAATCGCTGTCACGGTCGTTTAAAATGCAGATAAAGACCAAAGTGATACTTTTAAATATTGGATGCAATTGTTGCATTTATAACAGTGGTTCCCAAAGTTCAGGTTTCTACGGACCCCTCTGCGAAATGACCGTGAATTATACGGACCCCCGCAATTAATATGGCTTCAACGTAGGATATAACGTTCTACGTACTGAATGAGTATTGTAAATGTCGATGGCTTCCAGGCTATTGCTTTTCAGTTAATACAGAAAGGCAGAGGCATAACAACATACGCCAAACATATATTCGGGGATCGCCTCCACAGTGCTGAAAAATGAAGCTAAACATCACAACGGGTGTCGAGGAGTTTCTGTTCACATGACCTTCAGGAAAAAAAGATTCAGATGGCGAGGACTTACAGTCCCAAAAAAACTTGTTCTAGTTTTAGTGAATCCCAAGATCGGGAAAACATTCAGTGTGTCCATTGTGAAATGTTTCGAAGAGACAGTGATAAGCCAATCCACAGAGCACGTAGTCAACTGCTCAAGTGGTATCGTACAGACCTCCACTAGCATTATCTGAAGTACAGCAAAGAAGTCGATTCTGTCGGTTAGGTTGGCTCTTTGTTCTTCATATATTGGCACCGTTCATGACTAATTTCCTCGCTGCTATCTTGTGATACTGAGCAACGTATGGGTGTTTTTTATTCTATATTACATGAACTCAAACCACCTCCGTAATTTTTACGAGTTATAATAGTATATAGGGAAAAATATATCTGTTTGGGTATTGCGTAATTCAACGAGATAATTTTCGTGCGATGTATGTGTCCGTGGTGACTGATTCTTCACCAGGTAAGTACGCTTTATACTTTCTGAATGTTCCAGCTTGCCTGCTTCATACTTGCTGGGTGTTACATTTGCTCGATGCCTCTGGATTTGTTGCTTGGCTTTTACTTACTTATCTTTACATTCGNGGTAAGTACGCTTTATACTTTCTGAATGTTCCAGCTTGCCTGCTTCATACTTGCTGGGTGTTACATTTGCTCGATGCCTCTGGATTTGTTGCTTGGCTTTTACTTACTTATCTTTACATTCGTCATTCGTATCCTCTTCATAATTACTTGACATGTGATAAGTGTGCTTCCTCTCGACTTGTCCAATATTCTGCTGATTTTAGGAAGTCCATTTTCGATCGTGGTTTTCGCAAGAGTTGAATCCTTTCATGTTGCTGCTATATTCGTAAGCCCGATCTATATTGTCAATACCTAACCAATACGAGGTCCACTCAATGAAGCTGATCAATTGCAATTGGTTTGCCTTCAGAGATAGGGTGAAATCACACGACTGTCTTTTGATTGATGCCCATGCATGCTACGCAGCGTGCGAATGCGTTACTGTATCCGTTTAAATTGCAGGGAAATCCGATTTTTTTCATTTCTAATTCACTCCCAAGTCTGGAAAGATATCCGAAACTGAACTAGTGACCCGTGACGCGCCTGCTAAAGTGACGACTAACATTTCAGTGACTTATTTGGTAGCTGCTACACGCTCGCGTCAACAAGGGCACAACAAAAGCCTCAGACACTGAGTAGTAGTGGTAGGTTTGGGACTGAATTGCGGTGTTGCGCCTAACTGCAAGCTCCGTGCTGCCGAGGCTTCGGTGGGGGATGGGGGAGTGGAGGGAGATAGTCAAACGAAGGGTGAGCAGCAAGAAGACGCTGCGGAAGACCTCCCAGAGATGCACGGGAGTTAGTGAAGGAGTGGGATTGAATTAAAGACTGTTACCCCATACTATAATGAAGCACTATCATAATGACAGAGATACACTATTGAAATGCCGTTTTGAGCATCAGTGGTGGTGAAAAAATTATATAATAATTAATAAAGACTGCATACGAACCCGTCCAACAGTGAACTTTGACGGTTGATAGCTTCAGCGGGAGTCACGGTGCTTGTTTTAATACATTAATTTGTTTCTGTCACTTAGCTACAGAGGCTGCTGTAATGTGTGTGTTTCAAAGTCGCTGAGGTTACTTTCCTATTGCTGAACCTGTTCCGGTTAGTTAAATTCAAGAAAAAGGCTTAAACTAGTCGAATAACTATTCAAGTGCAAGCTAGTACAACGTTTATGTTAGCGACCTATGTATAGCTGCAGGGCAGTTGAACTATGCTGCTAGTATTCTAGCTTTTGGTGCCGCTTAATGAAATTTTTGTGCAAATTGTCAATTTCGGCGCTGATCCGCAACTCTCGCGCGAAGAGTTGGTAATTTGATGCTTACCAATAAAACAAAAACATCGTGGTCGTTTAACCCTTTCTTTCGCGGTTTATCATGCATGCACCTTACGAAACTGTGTTATTCGTACGAAAACTACAAGGTTTAGTCACCAAGTTGAGGGTTAATTCTGTAAATCGTAGCGTCCTTCATTGAAAACATTTCAAACAACGCCATTGCTACGGGAACTGAAAGTTCCATTAGTTTCTGTAGGGCGCATTTCCCGTCCTTTTCCAAGTGATTGCATCAAAATCAAATTCGCGATTATCAGTTGCCTCACTGAATATTTATCCGGCAATGTCGAATGTGTGTAGATAATTGACGAGAGTTGAACTGATTATTTGTCAGCTTGCCTATCGTCATACACAAAATACATTATATATATACTTCCAAAATATAGGTCCATGACCCATGGTTGCGGAGTCGAAGATTGGAGGAGGAAGTCTGAGCCGAGTCCGGAACCCACTTGCTTCAGGAATCTGAGTCAGAACCTTGTCGGGAATCTACTTGCTTCAGGAGTCGAAGGCGGAATTTAGAGCCCGACTCCGACACCGGAAAACTACTTTATAAAACATTCAGATATGTTTGAAACTTATTCGAAATTTTTGCTCTTGAATTGTAAAAATAATGAAAGAAGTTGTAAGTGTCATCAAATATTGTTTTTGACTTAACCAGCGTGTTTGCCATTGACAGCGAGTACATAGTCCAAGTAGAATTTTGCCTAATGCTAATTATTTATGTTTCATGAACGAAGTTAATAATTTCATATCCCAGATAGTGCAAATAATAAAACATTAAATTGCCAATGCAATATTTTCGTAAGCTTAATGATGGTTTATATTTTTTATGTTCAGTACTTAGCCTGTATGAACTGTGTTTATGGACGATAATTATCTCTGAATTATAAATATGTGAAAATTGAATGTCCCAAAAGGTAGTAGTGATACCAGATATAATTCTATATGTGACAATATACTTCCTGTACCGTAATATATGTGTATATTTTAGCAAAAAAGCAGGTTTACGAAATTAATGGTCATGCTCAATGCTAAATGTGTGAAGAACCGGCGTCGGAGTCGGACCTGGTAAATCCGACTCCGCAGCCGTGCCATGACCCCATTAGAGCAATCTACCCCAGAGTTGGGAAGCGCTGCTATGAGGCATAATTAGCTTCCGACCGTACGTACAACTGCGCCACTAGCGGTCTGTGCCCAGCGTAAATTTCACACGATGCATTACAATTATATCTTGTTGCTACCTTGCAGTAATTTGACGCTCGTTAACCCTTTAGCAAATGTTTGAAAATTGTTTCCATGTCAAAGTAAGCGCCTCCAAACACTAGACAACTACTGGATGGAGACACTCGGGCTAATCAATAAGATTTTCTAGCGATTCAAATCTGGTGACTGGGAAGGCCATTCCAAACATGCTACGTGATGGCTGTATTTTGACAGTGGCCGATACACTCCTGTTGGTCGTTACGGTATTAAACTTGTGACCTGCTGTATTTACGGCCACTTCTGTTACAGCTGTTGTGCCAGCTATATATTTTCGATGTGAAACTCTAAAATTCTTGCTGATGTTTACAGAAAACATAAGTTACTGCGAATAAGTTTTCCCATGCTCTGTGTTGCTCCGTACCTACGTTCACCATTTTGCGTGACATTCCATATCTCCCTTCATTTTTTCTCTGAAAACAGACGCCTTTGTAGTGGCAGTGCAGGTTAAAACAAACATCTCTGATAATATAATTATTTCACTCGACGCTGATAGTAACTTTTTCATGTCTGTAGATATAAAACAGATTTCTCAAACCAGAACAGCTTGTGAACCTTCTGATATCTAACGCTTGAATGGAGCTTCGAAACACGGAGTAGACTGTATAGTGTATATTAAAGTTGAACTTGTAATGGCGTTAAGAATCGCATATCTCCTCTCAGTGAAGATCCCACTGCTCCCTCCTTATCTTGTCTCACTACATTGTCGTAAGTGTGTTGGCGGCCATATTGCAGGCGTGGACAGCAGCTACTGCAGCCGCCGCGGCAGTGTGGCGTCGGAGGCCACCACGCTGTGTGCTCCTGACGACACCAGAGTGCTCACCTTAGCCGAGACCATCATAGCCGCCCTGCCGGAACGGATAAAGGTACCGAGAGAACTTTCCATTCGCTATGTGCCGTCGAGAACTCTAATCCGGTGAACCTAACCTGACCTGTTCGTATACTTTATTAGTGATAGTTGGAGTTGCCTTCATAGATCGAATTGCACGCGTGTCGATTACTTGCGACGCTCGATTTACAGTTTAGGATTCAGGTTTTGGATAGTTACAATTAATCCGATTAGATACTCTCGATGGGACATGCACACTCGAATACGTCTCAGATACCCAATAATTTTATATGTCAATCGTTTGGAACGCTGCACATTTCAGCCGCCATTTTCGGCCGCCATCTTAAAGATTTCGAGCATCCTCAAGATCAGGTGTTGATCTGCGAGATTCTCATCTGACTATTGACATCTCCAGTTAGTGACTATTCTATTCTGCCTTATGCACCACCGGCAACTCTCCCTGCGGGGAAATGTAATGTTACACATGTCGTCCCTATGACTGTATACTAGTAATTAGGGGTGGTACGGCGAGGGATTCACAAATGGACTCTCTCAACAAACTACTTCTGCTACTCTTCACACTACCAGACCTTCGAAATCCTAGAATTAGGGCATAAGCAAACCTCGTCAGGTGTATCCACCGTATGCGAGATAATAAATGATCATTATTATTTATTTTCGATCACTAGCACATCCGAACGCCCATTCATCAGTGTCTGTCACAAAATGGCGGCCCTCGCCACCCGAACTATATGGCCGCCATTTTGTGACAGACACTGTTGGATGGGCGTTCGGATGTGCAGTGTGTGATCGAAACATAAGCTTGTCAATCGATGCATGTTTTCATTATTATTTATTACTATTTTGCTTATACATTGTCTGTCTATGGTAGATCGATGGAGAAGAGTTGCTGGAGCTGCAGCGCAGCCCCTCCAACGTGGTGGCGGAGGCCAGTGAAGGCGAGGACCTCGGCATGGAAGTGGTGGCGATGGCAGACGAGCCCCTGAGCGGTGGCGCCCCCTGCATGGACCTCCTGCCGGAGCAGGGACCGGACATTTTCAATTACAGGTATCTGAACTTTTGTTTTGCAGGGCCATGGTCAATGTTTTTTCTTATGGCAGGTTATCATGACATTCAAATGAACGTGTTCTTTTAGCTAATCGTCCGAATGCGTTGATGTGTCCGTCATAAGTACAGAAAAGTGTACACCAGCTTAGCTCTAACCACTGCCAACTGATCGAGCTACCAGAAAGTTTGCTTGTGATGCTTAAGTCAATTGACCCGACGGCTAATGCTTCAGCAAACTTTCAATGTGGCTACTAAACTCAGCAAAAAATTAGGAGAATTAACTCAGAGAATACTATCAAAGGTTGGCGTGTGAACCGGTCTTTATACAGTATGTGTTCTGTTATTTGCTGGAGTTTGATGAGTCTCCCAAGCTGTCTGCATGTTAACTCACGACTTTACCTACATACGTGTCCATCTGGATCTACCTAGGCTAGGTGTCCCTCTGGACTTACTTACGTGTCCCTCTGCGTCTAGTTACGTATCCCTATGCACCTAGCTCCGTGTCTCTCTTTACTTAGGTGTCCGCCTAGGCCTAAAAATCAAAAATCTCAATGAACATAACAATACTCGTTTTCAGGCTGATCGACGCCGGTACGCCTTGTTCTTCCCTGAGTCCAGCATCGTCTTGCTGTCTGCCCTCTCCTTCTCCCGCTCCTTCTTCTTCGTCTTTCTGCCTTCCTTCTCCGTCACCCGCTCCTTCCTCTTCATTTGCATTGGACTCGTCTCCCACGACCGCGGACTTCTCTGAATTCTTCCATGCCTCAACCCGCGACTTCTCCACGGACTTCTCAAACCTCACACTGTCTGGTGAGTGTGGTCGTCGTGAGCTGTAGCAGAAGCAGATTTCTCATGTTGGCGAGTATAACCTAATTGTGTTTTAGCTCTTTTGAGTCTGTGGAAAGTATTCTTTGTAAAATATTCCAGTTGAAATATAATATGTCTTCATGGCTACGAGTTCGGTTTATAAAGAAAGTGTGCGTTTCAGATCAAGAACAGCGGGAGCTGTACGAAGCTGCCCGCATCATTCAGACCGCCTACCGTCAGTACAAGGGTCGTAAGAAGCTGCAGGCGGAGCGAGACAAGGAGCGCCAGGCCGCAGTCCTCATACAAAACTATTACAGGCGCTACAAGCAGGTGTGTGGGTGGTGTTCCGCTAACGTACTAATAGGATATACCTCGTAATTTATTTTCTGATGACTTTAATGCTCTTTTGAGATATATCGTGTATATCGTACGCCTTGAAACGTAGCTAATCATATATAGCTTCTTAATGAGTGTTTGTCGTCAACTCCAATGCAATATTGGATCTAGTTTGACACGCGATAGCATATATGCTATCAGGGTGTTTGGTCATTGCCTCCGAGGTACATACAACTTTGGTATTATGCAAATTTTTCTATTGATACATACACTATTATACAGTATACCAATAGTTTGGTCTATCATGCAGATGACACCGCTGATTGTTAATAGTATCGGTTGTAGTGCCAAGAGTAGCGGGGTGTTTAGAGTGTCTGCTCTCAGCCGCGGAATGCGCAGGTTCGAGTTTGCCCATCAGGCAGGTGAGTTCTTGCAGTGCTAGGCTTGCTGAGTCATCGTTCGGTGTCTGGACGCTATTGCGGGGTATGACACTAGCCAGAAAGGGGGATTGTCGGGCGGCTGTCGCAGATTGTTGCACATCAGCCTTCCGTCTCTGCCGCCCTAGCTCCTACCTATCTGTGATCAGCTGCAGCCGTGTGCTCCTCTGGGGCCAATGGGCGTATATCTGCCGCAAGAACCAATACATATGGGTTAGCCTACACTGTTGGGAGTATGCAGTCGGGTTGACTTTACCATTACCTACTGGAAGCTATCATTAAGTTGTTCCTACACTACCAGTAAATCTCCACGTGGCAGATTCGCAACACGCAACTAGAAAGAGCTAAACACGAAAAGCTTTGTTGCCACCTGCAAATGGTCCCACTCTTTCTTTGGTTAGCAAGCAAAGATTCTTATCTCGCCCGTATTGAAGTAGTTGGTGTACTCTGCATGGGGCTTGTTGGTACTGAGATAATAGCACTCTGCGTGTACCAACTTCCCTGTATGCAGCGTGTATCGCTAGGTTGTCACCAGTGCACATTCACCCCCGCAGTACGTCTACTTCACCCAAATGAGCCGGGCGGCCACGCTGATCCAGAACCAGTTCCGCTCCTACTGCGAACACAAGCGCTTCAAAAAAGGGCTCGAGACCGCCGGAGCACATCCCTTCTCGGTCAGAGGCTCTCGGGAATCCACGCCAATACCGAACCTTAAGTAAGTCTTATGCTTTGCTGTTGTTAGACTTGCTATCGACTTTTCTCCTTTGACCAGAGGACGCTACTTTTGTGTCGCTATCAATAGATTTTCCGTCGCTTACATTTACTTATTTTTGGGCCGGTTTTTGGGTTTCGTTAAGAAAATGGCAATGACTTCGCATAATTGAGGCAGTTGCTGTGATTTCATGCGCACTTTTAGGCGACAGCTATTGTGTTTCTTTATTAAATGAGTGTCGTTAATTATGGCTTCTGATTGTGGCAGTAGTTACTTGGCAACGTGCTTGCGTTTTAATATCCATTCAAATTGCTTACTCACAACACTGCTTTTGACCTGTGACCTAACGTACTACAGCACCATGCGCTGTAAAGACCGTAGTACCGCACATTTTGCTCCAAAAGCTGGTACTAAAATGTGCCGGCGTCGTATCTTGGCTTTGTGCGAGAATCTCCAAAGTGTCTCTGAAGTTCGTGCACTCTCATGCTGCTCGAAAGCGAATGCGTTCTCAGGTCCTGTGGTAATTCTTAGAAGTATATACACCACGGTTTATATCCATGCTGTAGATTAGCTCATGTTATACGATGCACTTTCTGTTAATTATATTCACACACTGCTAGGTGATTCCTATATTCACCATCAAATGATGCATAGTCGTGATATCTTAGGGCCAGTTCACACGTCCCTCATTTCAACGCGTTCAATAACGAAAATGAACACAAGCTGTACGTCAAGTTTGCCAGTCGCTGTTCACACGTAGAAGCGACCTTCATTCAAATGAATGATGCCGCGCGTTCAGTTATGATCTCGTTCCTTTACATTTTCGCTTATATTTCGCATCGGTTTGAAGCCCCACTTGTATCCCATAATCTTAAGTTATAGCCTGAGTTTTATCGGAACAGCCTATTTCTAAAACAATTTATAGTTTGCTAAGGCGATAGAAGGGAAGTCAACAGAGAGCGATCAGCCGGCTTCCATATCCAAGATGGCGTCTGTATTCTTACAACATTTTCAGGCTATCTTGTTTCCTTACTTTAAACAGGAGTACAGTGGTTCTGATGGTTCGCCCATCCTATGTTATGGGGAGTAGCGCCCCCAGGGGGTTTGTGTAGGTTACCTTAGCCATTAGCTAGGCCTTCGGGACGGCTGTCTTTCGTGCCCACTTTGCTTNCGAATATAGTCTAACTTACCCGAAATTACGGCCTAATAACGGCCTAATACCTACAACATCCACCAAACGCGCAGCGCGATCGATCGATCGCGCAAATCCACCAAACGCGCGCAACATATACACCACGGTTTATATCCATGCTGTAGATTAGCTCATGTTATACGATGCACTTTCTGTTAATTATATTCACACACTGCTGTGTAATTCCCATACATTATTCACCATCTGATAATGCATAGTCGTGATATCTTAGGGCCAGTTCACACGCCCCTCATATCAACGCGTTCAATAACGAAAATGAACACAAGCTGTACGTCAAGTTTGCCAGTCGCTGTTCACACGTAGAAGCGACTTTCCTTCAAATGAATGATGCCGCGCGTTCAGTTATGATCTCTTTTATTTACATTTTCGCTCATATTTCGCATCGGTTTGAAGTCACACCTGTATCCCATAATCTTAAATTATAGCCTGAATTTGATCGGAACAGCCTATTTCTAAAATAATTTATAGTTCGCTAAGCCGCTAGAAGGGAAGTCAACAGAGAGCGATCAGCCGGCTTCCATATCCAAGATGGCGTCTGTATTCTTACATCATTTTCAGGCTATCTAGTTTCCTTGCTTTAAACAGGAGTACAGTGGTTCTCATAGTTAAAGTGTTGAAGTGAGGAAAAAGCATTTTTGTAGACTTCTTCGTGATATGAAAACGCTATAGTCGATAAATTTAGTACCTTTTTATAGATTTTGTTACTGAACTTGAATAGAGGCGTAGCTAAGGGGGGAGAGCTGTCACCGGGCGCCAAGTACCCTAGCTACGCTTCTGAACTTGAATGACGCGGCGCGTTCATAAAACGGACGCGCTTCATCCTTCAGTTTGCCGCATTTGCTGCTGCTTCCATCAAATCAACGCGCCGCGTCCATCAGTTTGACTGAACGCGTTACGATGATGGACGTGTGAACTAGCCCTTAGAGTCCTAAAGTTAGTGATGCATTAACTCGTGGCTCTGGATTAATCGGCCTCTCTTGCACAGACGTTCGTACTCCCAGCGCCGTCAGCATCAGGCTGCTCGGAAAATTCAGCAGTTCATGAGGCAAACGAAACAAAAGTAAGTGGAGCTCGCATTATTATGGGTGACGCACTGCATTCTCCCTTTACTTGGCGACCAACAGAGTGCGCTGTTGTCGAGTGTTGGGTGGTGAAATGGTCGCTAAATTCACTAGCTACTGGCTTACGTTTACTTCTTAAAACAAACCTTCATGAAAACTTTAGTAATTGTGTCGACAAACATAATGAAATGTTGACCATTTATACTCTTTCAGGGTTTATCTTGAGTAACAAACTTACTTTTAATGCAATGCAATACAACAACTAGAGGAGCACTCTGAGAGCGCATACCTCCGCCAAACGGGGTAATGTTAATGAAAAATTGAAATTGGTCCTGAATCCAGGATTTTTTTTTATCAAGTTTGGTCGTTTGTGGTTCTTAACATTCTTAATAGTTTTCGTAATTTCCTTGAGATCCGTCCGTAATTTTTTCTGTTATGTTCTGGGAAACATTAAGGCAAACGTAAACGGCCGAACAGATGTGCTCATTTGTATCTCTTCAGTTTCTGCAAATTGCACAAAGATCCGTTCATAACTCTTTGGGTTATGTTCCTGACAAATCCAAAAACAAACATCAAGACAAGCTCATCATCGCCAAACTTTGGTCGTAACATCCCTAACATATCCTGCAAATTTCATAAAGATCCGTTCATAACTTCTTGAGTTATCTTAGCGACAGACTGACAGACGAACAAGACACAAACACCGACAAAATCACAGTCTCTTTGGCGGAGGTAATGTCTTACCTAATTGTATTAACCATTACACGGTTTCTTACGATTATGCTGCCGCTTAGGGGTCATGGAATGCGCCATAGGGTTAGGTTAGTGGGATTCAGCCATCCTATGTTCTGGGAAGCAGCGCCTTTTGGGGTATCCCACAGTTGACCTTAGCATCTTGAAGGATTTTGAGACATATTTCTTTCGTGCTCATTTTTCTACTTTTTGTTTCTACTTCTACTGACGATGTTTATTCTGGCTCTCCTCTTCTTTTCCCGAGTTAGTGCAACCATTGCACGACCCCAGTGTAGGGACGTACCCGCGCCCGGGCCCCACGTTTCATCTGACATACTGAATGTTCCGTATTTCTTCCTCTATTTGGTCGTCATTGTAGTTAATTACTGAAAGCTTAAAATTTTGAATACAATAGTCATCATTGTGCTGCTCAACTGCATGAAATGCTTCATCTCGAGCATCCTATCTACTTGTTGAATACTATAGTCAACCCAGAGTAAGGAGTCCGATGGGTGTGGCTAAGAACGCAAAGCAACTTGGCCAAATCTCACTTAGTGCGTGGTATAACTTGGCTCAATCCATAAAATTACATTAATATTCGAATACTTAAAGTGCATTAGTCAATAGATTAGATTTGGCACTGCTGCGGTCAGTTCAGCCCCGCCCATAAAGGACTGCTTACGCTGGTTTGACTATAGTCTTAACATCCTGCAGCTTTTACTTTCTCAACACGACTATGTGGATTATTTTTGTGTCAGTCAGTTAATAGCTATTTTGAATCTGTCACTCCGTTGCTTGTGCAATGATTATTGCAGCCGCTGCAGTGCGCAAACTATTGCAGGTTTCCGACCCTTGAGCCTGTGGTCAGACAGGAATAGTTCGGCGCGATATAGGCAGTGGGCCCCTGAAGTACTAATTTCAACTACTACTACTCCGACCCATGACAACACTCTTGTCTTGAAGACAATCGACCATAGAATCTTTCATCTTCTGGTTGTAACTCTTGTGGTTAGCGATCAGTGGGAGAGCTGAGTGTTGGCCGATGTAAGGTGCTGTCGGGTATCGCGAGGGCGCACAGCAAACAATGTTCCCAGTAATTCTTTTTTATACTCCGTACAGCTATAGCAGTACAGTGTGCTGCAATAGCACAGGGTCTATCAAAATAGGGAGATAACCAAGTTTGTGTCATGGCATTACTGATCCTCTGTTTTAACTCCTTTACGGCTGTTTATTGTGGCTCCTTATGATTGAGTGTTATTGGCGGTAATTTTGGAATCGTTCACTTTACTTTATTCAAAAGCATCTGTTTTGTATGCTGCGTAAATGACTGACAACTATTATTATTATATTAAGGGTTTCCCCACCATAGTCGATGGGTGCACGATACAGTTAACTAAGAAACAATTGTCGAGCATCTGTCGTGTAGCAGGTTCTGTCCTTCTGCTTAGTTAGAGAAAAAATGAAAGTTATATTAGCAGAAGCATAGTCACCACCCACTACAGTATAGTATAGTGAGTGGTGGAAGTAATTGTACACGTTCACAAATTCGTTAATTTCTGGGTGCAGAACAGTCAAACAGCTTCGGTTGAAACCGATAACTCGTGACTCAAATTTCTCAATTTAGTTACGACCAAACTCCCCAGGTCTGGCAAATTGACTCGTCTTTGTCTTTTCGTCACCGCTATTGCCCCATCTCTCCTCATCGTATCAATCAATCTACGCCATTTTCCACCTTAAAAATGAGAGTAGCTCACTCGTTTGGGTAAAATTGGACTGTTCTTGAAGAAATGGATTCACTTCATACGTGGGCATTCGGATGGAAATTCCACTTTACACTTTCTGACAGATCTTAGATAAATATTCTACTTCTTATACTGATCTGGACAATGAGTAAAGTTATTTGTGTCTCGTCAAATAGAAATTTTTTATGGGAGCCGTGTATACCTACTAGCGCATTTCCAATACACTGAAGCTGAATCCCGTAAAAAGAGGTTGTAGTTCTTTCACAAGTTTTCCCCAATATACTCGACGTCCCTTCTCCTCTTTAGACCATACGAACGCTATGGGTAGGATGGCTTCATGTAGGGGAGAAACAGTAAATAAAATAAATGGTATCTTTGCTTTGAGAAGGTCAGGATATGAAATTTTCAGAATTATAGTACACCAGTGGTTATTAGCATTGCTTAATAGCGTTGATCCGTAGCTGTATATGTGAAGAAATTTCCACTGTGTAGCAAATACTTAATGAACAGCGGTTACATTTATTTAAATGCTAGTACCCATGTGTCTACATTGTAATAATTATAATTGCATGCCATTGTCCTACTCTAATGCTATTTAACATTACTCCTGTATGCATGCTCGAGCTGGTGGCATGGATGTTTGTGTATCACTGTTGTTCTTAGCATTAATGATGACCCTATCATATGCTGCACAGTCTCAAATTTGAGCCACGTGATTCTTTTTAGCCTCTTGAGTTGGAAGAAATGTGATATCAATTATACATCGACAGATAACTTTCAACATACGCTGTTGATTTCATATTGCACAAACCGTCAACATAAAGCTGTTCTGTTTCTTTTGGAAGCTTAACATTTCGTCTAAATTTACTGTACATATTTAATGCCAGTAGTACCTAAATACGCCTCCTGTGAATCGATACACCAATAGCGCAACGTGTTGCTATGTTTGCTCAGCGCAGTTCGTTGTTCTATATCGTAAATTATAGTGTGCATGGGTGTATTTTTAGTGGCGTTTCTTCATTCCTAGGACGTNNNAAATACGCCTCCTGTGAATCGATACACCAATAGCGCAACGTGTTGCTATGTTTGCTCAGCGCAGTTCGTTGTTCTATATCGTAAATTATAGTGTGCATGGGTGTATTTTTAGTGGCGTTTCTTCATTCCTAGGACGTTAAATTACTGAAGAAAAATCAACCTTATTTATTCGTGAAGTTTACCAGCCATCTAGCGTCTTGAAATATTTTGGATTTCGTTTTACATTAAAGTAAATTATTAGTTTTATAATACATAAATTTATTAAAAACTATTCTAATTAGTTTTCTATCTAGGAATTATATATTCTCTTTTAAATACACAAAACTGTGATTCGTGCACGTTTTGCTCACTCTATTGAAGTGAAGTTTAGCATTAGTGTAGCAGCTGTAGATCCGCTCTGTGTTATTGTTAGGGAAATTTCCAGACCCCTGCCGCTTTTCTGTTAAGCGTCCCCTCATGCGAGCTCAAGAGAGAGATGCCAGTTGATATCGCTGGTTTTTATGCAGAGATTACATCTAATTGAAAGAACAATTCCTATCGTTCCTAGTTCATGTAACCCTCTCGTGCTCTTTGTTTACATTGGGGGACGTTAAAAATTGCGTTATTTCTATAAGTGATTATCGAGGCACTGCAGGGTCTGGATGTTTCTACCATTCCCACATTATTCATTCCATATTCCTGAATCGATTGTATTTAAACCGATTTCTTTTCATTCTGGTTTTTAAACTTAATTATGCATTGGGTGGGCAAGAAAGTTCTAGCTTTTTCTGTTAGACAATTCAGTATTAAAATATAACTTTCTTGGTTGCTCGATATGTTGTCCACTATTTGTCCCATTTCATTTATTAACATTTACCTATTTTTTTACCACCGTTTCGGTACACAACGACTGACGCGTGTGTCGCAATGCCCGAATATGACCTATTGCCTATAACTGACCTAGTTTTAATTTAGTAGCACATCCCGGCAGCGCTGTTAACGTCGGACATATTATGCATGTTGTGCTGCTTGGAACTTCACTGCTATTTAACGACACCTGCTCGTTGATTGGCTGTTTGTTCAACGCATGGCTTGTCGGTGTTTGCTTCAGTAGCCAATAGCCGCTCGTGTCCGTGGTTGTTGTACGTGGCTCGTGCAGCAATCACCTGCCAATCAATATTTACTCGTTTTGTCTTTCTCCCTGCTAGCAGCATTTGGGATATTCTCACGGAGAAATCGGTGAGTTGGGTGGCCAGCTTCATTTGGTAGCGGTGCAGTTTTTATGTCTCTCTGTTGTCTCCCGGCCCTTCCCGACCCCAGTTGTTGGAGAAAACCTCGCTCAATGGAACTTTGCGCCCTCCATAAACTGACCTCTCTATTAAATCATTCATTGGACGCTCCAAAAATTATATATTTATTGTTGAAAATACTCGATAGCTACTTATTTTCAGTGTATCAAACGGTTATGTTTACACTTCAGTTTTCTTCGGTGCTCCTCTTAGTACTTCCGCTAGTTCGTTTTTACTGTTGATTAATATTCGAATAACCGTTCTTGATGTTCTATGCTTCAAATGTTTGTACAAGTTTTCTTATCGTTCACTTCATCTCATAGTTTCCTTATTTGCGTTTTTCCTTTTCTAATAGCGTATTGATGTAACATAGATTTATTAATGAGTTAACTATTCGATAGTACAAGGTCTTTTAAAAAGTGTTTAGCGCTGGAGCTGGAACGCACTGTGTCTTTTGAGCGATGTCCTCTTCACCAGCTATCGACTGGGCTCTTCCATTACGCCGTCTATTGCAGGCCTAAAGATATGCTACTCTTCCATTTATTTAGTCGATGTTCTCTACTAATTCTTTCTTCTATTCGAAATTACGGTCGCATTTGTGATAACTCTTGATATTAATTTTGGTCCTTGAGAATCTTGCTCTGTATAGTTTATGAGTTACTCACTGTCCTGTCGTTTCTGACAGTGAGTGTTTTTCTCACTCTCTTCAATACTTTAAGAAGAAGTCGACAACTTGTCATTTTTAAAAAGGCCATTGGGCTCTCTGACATCACTTTGATGTTGCAAACGAGAAGTGTTCTGCTAATAAAAACGTAAACTGTTGATGAAGATTTTTTTGTTAAGCTTATTAACGGTATTACCATACCCTTCTGTAATTGTTTGTCTCTGTCTATGAATACCAATAAACCATCCGTGGGTAAAATATATCACTGGTATTCTCATTCCCCGGTAATAATTTTCTAAAATTACTCATGTTCATGCCTCACTGGATCGCATTCTGTGTATGATGATGCTACTTTTGACACATTACTCAGATGATTCCTTATGAAATCATTTCTTCGTACAACCTGATCCTAATCATCATTAGCATCATAAACTGCTACCGTAATTTTCTTAAATGGAGGATTATGTAGTACTCGGTTAGCTGAGCTTGATTCTCTTTACTCTTTAGTTTGTGGGTGTTTTAAATCGTGTATCCTGCATCTTTGTTGTTTATGTCTTTGTTTTGTTAATATATAATCTTAGCATTTATTTCAACACTCTTTAGTTAATGTGTTGGGGATTGACTTCTTTGTTTAGAAAAGTTCTGTGTTCCTGGTACCCTGAGCTTGACCATAAAAACTAAAATGTCACTGCATTGCGATATAACCAATGTGCCTTCTACAATCATTCGCTAAATGTCTGTGTAATGTTAGCTGCTACAACTGTTAAGGAATAAATGTAACGTACGTGTCTAACTTTGAATAGCTCAATGTTACAAACGTGTGAAACTTATGACTTTTGGTTGCATTTTGTGTGTGTATATAGATATATATATACGTTATGGATCCAAGAGCATAGTCTACACTATACCCAAATTCTAAATTGTAGCTGATTGTACACTATTACCCAGTGCCGCCTCATATTGACATCAGATAAGTGGCTCGATAGGGACATGACGGCCCTCTCCAATCAAGTTGGACCAATGGGCTCATTGACGAAACTTCCCTAAAATATTTTCTATTTAACACAACGACCTCAAACAGTAAGCAACCGGTTCATGGTGACGCGAAGAAAGCATGTAATAGCAAGAAACACACACAACGATTAGTATAGGCTATTGTTAAAAGACAAAATTAATTATGATCAAGTTTATGCCCGCGGTGAGAGTAGCTGAGGGTACTAAACTCATGACAATGGACGTTGCAAGTTCGAATGTCAACCCAGGCAAGTGAGCTCTTGCAGCGCTTCACGCGCTGACTCAGCATTTAACAGGTATCTGCACAGCTGCCGCAGGGTCACTTGCCTTTCCCTGAAATGGGGAAGATAGGGGGAGGAAGGCACGGATCGTTGCAGAAGAACCTTCTTCCGTCGATGGCGCCATAGTTCTTGACGATCATTGGTTGACTGCAGCCGTGCACTCCTCTGATGCCAGTTGGCCTTTACCTGCCGCATTTACCACTGCGGTCAAATTGATGTTGCCTTTAGGTCATTTTGGTGCCTTAAACGGCAGTGATTGTTGCCTAACGTTGATCAATATCGACGAATTTGTGTTTCCTGTTAATAATAAAATCTTCTTTGTATTACCGCAAGTTGCGTGGTTCTTGTATGCGGTCCCTTTGTATTAGAAAATATTTTAGAGAAGTTTTACTATCAGCCGTAGATCCTCTTTGGCATTTGCGTGGGCCGTCTGGTGCAGCGCCCTCTACGCCCAAACTTGCCTTTTTTTCTTACATTACGAGTGCATTGAGAGTGCGATACGAGGCCCGTACTCTAAAAATGTACGATCTTCATAGCTTTGATATCAGCTAATGTTGCTAATGGTCGACTTTAGCTGCTGTCCGTCTTACTTGATATCAATATATTTTCTAACTGGCGCAGATATAAAGTGCCTTTCTTTTAATGGAGACAATTACAGAGGCTGTATCTATAAAATTTAACGCTTTGATCAGTGTTGCAGTTTAAATACCTAGAATATGATGGCAAAATTAACGCGTGGTAGCCCTACGTTATTTTTATCATTCGAGATTACAGTAAACTTGTTTCGTGATATTACCGAGTATTTACCTCTGTATTTTGTACTGTTTTCGCCTAGACGCTAGTTAATTTGATCAGTTTTCCATTAGACTTGAACGTCTTGAATGTGAGAGTGTGAACCTATTAGTAAACCATCTTTGACCTACTAGAAACTTTATGAAGACTGAGTAGCTGCGACTGACAGTCGGTCGGTCGACGTTTGCCAGCCGAATTTAGATCTGTTCTTAGCATCAAAAAAGGCAATTTGCCGATGGATTGTCGGTCGTAGAGACTCCCGTCTGCCTTGTGTAGGATACGTAACGAGCGAGTCCGGGACATGTAACTTACTGTGTCAGTGATAAACATTGCTACACTCTGCCGTAACACAGCATTGCTTCCTCCTAGTAGTGTCTATGAGAGCGTTCATGCTGAAACGCTGGAGTTATTTTAATTATTTACTTATTTTATTACTTTCTGTCACTCCCAAAGTTTTCCTAATGGATTTTAGCGTCCCCTACCCTTCACTTATGCAGTCACGCTCTTTTTCCTTATTTTCGTATTTTTAACGGCTCCTCCTGTTACCTTCGTCGCCCTGCCTCTTCCTCTTGCCTTTGCTTCAACCCTCACTCTCCGAATCCTTGGTCAAGGCGAGATTATTGAGATGCTCCCCTCTCTGGCTCTTCTCATTCGCTCGTGTTTATGCGAACGTGTAGGTCCCCTCGTATCACTGCAGATAGTTCCAGCGAGGAGCCGCCGCTTCAGTACGCTTGCTAAGGTGTACAGTGAAACCCCGCTAATCCGCAAAGCACGGGAAAAGACCTAATCGGATTAGCTGGAATTATAGATTACGCGGGTACTTTTTAATCCAGAAAATATATCGGTATTCCGCAATATTGTGGATTATAGGGAAATATTTTGGATTGTGGAACAACCTTCTCGACCATCTGCGCAACGCCTCACGCAGATTTTGTGGGCGCTGCCCGTCTAATCCATAAAATGTGAAGCGTCTGTTCCGGATTACCATTGTAGTTTCCCGAAATTTCACGAACTTGTTTGCCGCAATCCGAAAAGATGAACATTTTGCGCATTATGTTTCACAAACACGCACAGTCTGTAATTTCCTTGTTTGATTCATAAAGTATTTCTTTTTACGGATTGCAGTTTGCAAAATAATCAGAGCTGCAGATTAGGTGGGTTTTCAGATTGTTGAAGTGCGGATTAGCGGGGTTTCACTATATTTTGTTATTACCGTCTGCAATTTATGTTTCAACTTTTGCCTAAGATAACTTGGAACTTAGCGAACGATACTTTTAATTGGCCACAATGACTTGTTCCTGCACAAATTTTTAACTTGAGTAGCAAGTACCGTTATTGAATTGAGTGGAAACTAAAGATGCACTTCAAGTATTCAGTGAAAGAAAGATCATTGCGTTCTTTACAGTATGAGATTAATAACGTTACTGGTGATATCAACAATAATAACCGAAAGGTTAAACTGGTAATGTTTCAAAGTGCTTATAGTCATCGTATAACGGCTCTTGGCTCACGGGTAACAACAGTGCAGTTTTCATTGCGTGTGGATGAGGAATTTTCCTCTTCTTGTATGCTATCTCTTCAACTAATTTAAATTCCATACTCGGCTATTAGCAAATCATTTGTTGACTACGACCAGCAGAAAATAGGTGATGCGCTCCCTGTAGTGTCTCTAGATGCCTATAAATGTTATTGTGTGTGTCAAATGTACCCCAGTGCCAGTCGAAAAGCTGCCAATAGAGACGTACGGCGCAGTTTCCTTGTACAACAATTGTATCTTCAGTAACATTCCGCTCAAAACTGCATTATCAACTGTTCAAAAGGGAAGATGATGTTCAGCACTGTACAAATAATTTACTGACAAATTGATTCTGAGTTACGGCTTCTAACGCAGCAGTTTTCTAATACTGCAACAAAGACCCGTTCAAGTCTGCCGGAGCTCCTTTAACTCTGCTTTTGCTTTCACATTTTATAGGTACTTCATACTTGTTCAGGAAATGTTTTAAATAACTTTTTTTTCTGACTCGCGACTAATTCCTCGGCCCCATCATTCTTTTGGTACCAGCACAATGTTTACTTTTTACTTCCGTTTTCGGTTTTGGTTTTCTTCTGTGGTACGGGAGAGTGTGGTTTGTTTCAATAGCCTTTCTTGTGTATGTATTGGCGAGTCTGTATGCGAGGCTTTAAACACCACTAACCTCTCTTGTGTTGGCTGTTTTTGCATCTGAACAAAGTATTGCTTCTTCGCGTGTATGCATAAACTTGTTACCGTCGATTTCCATGTTAAACTAACTACATCTGTAGTTTGTAGCATTCGATTGGAGTGCACACCGTCTAAGCTTTACTGCCGTATAGCCGTAACTAACTGAACGTGCCATATGTAAAACTCTTTTGTTCTTGTTTATAGGAATCACATTAAATATTGACCCATGTACCTTCTCGGCGGTTTTCTAACTGGTTGTGCTAAGCCTCACATGCGTGACCGCCTTATCTTTTTAGCGGACTCGTCAAGATATATATATATAGCTACCTCTCTTAAGAATAGCATACACTTGAGTGTTCACTTCCAGTTCATGTCTTCTTGCCTGGTACAGAGAATAACGCTTTCTCCCATGAATTATGCATTACGTTTGGCTTCTAAAGCAGGCAAACGATTAAAATTTACTGAATCACAACAATTTTTCTATCGTGAAACTGCAGAATCAAACTGCCTCCTAAAACAGTTGTTCTTTTTCTGCTGCCCAAAAAAACTTGGCGTGGACGATGCGTATCCCTGTGGGAGAAAGGGTGCAGAATGCTCTATGGTGTAGAACCGTTTACGTGTACCACCGCTGTCAGCTGCGATGCTTAGTGTCTATACTGTAGCACCAATGTATGTTTGCTTCTTAGATACCCGTGCTGGCCGGAGACAAATCAATACGTCATCTTCTACGACCCTTGTACTGTCTTGCTCAACTTGCTCCTCTTGGACCTATCTAAACCCATCTTCTAACTTGCTTCTTAACAGTAATGTAAAACAACTGCTCCCTTTCATGTTAGTATTCCATCTTTTGTTCATTTTTCTCAGCTTCGTTTGTTTTTAGTTTTAGGTTTTCCTCCTATATATATATATATTTGATTTTTAAGCTTCCTCTTCTATTTGATTTATAAGCTATTTCTCCTGTTATACATTGTCTGTATGCTCTACTGGAACGTTTCCGCAACAACTTGACTTCTGTATTACTTTAGAATATTTCTTATGAATTAAAATGGTAAAACGCTGACGTTATCAGAACTCCTTATTAAAACATTCTCTTTCCGCTCACTGTTTTTTTTTTTCGTCGCTATAGAAACTTCTCCAGAAGTTGCTTGAGACAGCACTGCAAGTCACAAACCTTGCAATGTTTTACTGATAAGTTTTAAAGAGAATCTTAAGGGGAACAAAATATTTCATTAATGCACAGACTCTCTAGTTTCTACCTTGAGCTCGTCAACTAGTGTACAGTCTCTGCTGCGTTGGCTACAAGTTGTTCAGCATCGTTTGTAGAATCCCATGACTGCAGATTTCTCTTACGTAGACTTGGGCTTCCACGACAGTATCCCTATCTTTCTGAGGCGGTGTTGTCTCTCTACTGGGGTTCTGTCTACTATTCTATTGCTATAGGGTCTCTCTACTGGGGTTCTTTCTACTATTCTATTGCTATAGGGTCTCTCTACTGGGGTTCTTTCTACTATTCTATTGCTATAGGGTCTCTCTACTGGGGTTCTTTCTACTATGCTATTGCTATCGGGTCTCTCTACTGGGGTTCTTTCTACTAT
>LQNS02278187.1:6924122-6951252 GCA_001587735.2 Parhyale hawaiensis
TCTACTATGCTATTGCTATCGGGTCTCTCTACTGGGGTTCTTTCTACTATGCTATTGCTATCGGGTCTCTCTACTGGGGTTCTTTCTACTATTCTATTGCTATAGGGTCTCTCTACTGGGGTTCTTTCTACTATTCTATTGCTATAGGGAAACGAGCCCTTACGCTTACAGCGAGGTAGCACCCCCTGAGTAAGATGGGGCTAAGATAGGCCACCATACCTAATTGTTAATAATAATAGTCCTTACTGCTTTCTGCGGTCCGTCGGTATCAAGGACGACGTCACTCCCTGCCAGAGCGCTGGTGAACACGTAGATGACTGACAAGTCCGATTCGGGAGAGGCAGACTCGACTGCAAGTGCCACACACATGCTGCTCCCTGTGATGGTCAGTTCGGACATACCGAGCTAAGAGCTGCAGACAGAACTAAGAGATCTACCCGTACCCTTCAGGCTCGTGTTCATTGTAGAGCTACATGTGTAGGAAAAACAGTTGCTCTCTTATTCTTCCATTGAATTTGTGAGATGTGCGCCGTATAGAGAAACAAATTCAAATAATTGCTGTAGATAGACGCGACAAGCGATATCGCAGGCACATGTAAGTGTTTCTTCAGTTGTCGCCGCTGACTCTCTTTCAAAAGTAGACAGTGCAAGAAATAGTTTCTGCGCAGTCGCAATGCTTATCAGATTTGAGCTTATCATCCAAAGTGTGACAGACTGACTGAAGGACGCATAGACATCGATCTTATTTTAATGTTATTACTTCATACTCAATTATTTTTATGCTGGCGTTAGAGCCCTCCTTACCCGCCCTTTTTAAATCTGTACACCCCACACTCCTGCATGATCCACAGGATCGACGTAGATACAAGTAATGTGCCCAGTAATCTCCCATTTTTGTACTCTGATGCCAACGATTTAAAAATGTACGTAATGGCTTGTCTCCGGTGGCGATCGTGCCTGCATACGTTCGCTTCTGCAGGGTGTGCCAAAGTTAACTAACACAGGGAGCGCATTCATCGTGCTAGATGCTCTGGTACGAGCATTGTCACTTAAAGCTATAACTCTATAATAATTTATAACATCGTTCCAAAGTTAATTCCCTACGCTCCACCGTGTGGTTGCTTTGAGACAGTCTGTATGTGTCGATCCGCCTGTCGCTCTGGTGCCCCTTGGTGAGTTTTTCTTCTCAAAATGATTGGTGGGGATAAAGTATCGCATACTTACTGCGATGCTGCTGCGTTGATAGGAGTCGGAGGTAAGGCAGTTCGGACTCCTCCCTCGCGCCTGGTGTTGCATGGCGACTCGTGCTTTGGTATTGTGCTTCACGTTGTGCCGCAATAAAAAAGAGCATCTTCGTTTGGCACAAAGTGAACGAGTTGAAAGCTGATAGCGCGAGTGTATACGCCTTTCAACATGCCCGAAAGTTTATTACAGTAATCAGCAGCAGACACAGGGGCCCTTCCTGACTAAAGCCCTTTGAGTACTGGCATATCTCGCCGTTTCACTTACTTACCCTTCACAGTCGCTGACATGCATCACTTAGCAACAAGTGGGTCATTCAGAACTAAAAGATTGCGCTGAGAGCTTGCCTCTGTTGGGCGCCAGAGCGACGCAAACGCTGCCGCTGCCCCTATCGCAGGCGACCTCCCGCACCTCTCTACTGACGACCTATATTGACCGCTGCAGATTACAGAGAGAACGGCAGGAGGCTCAGTCGCGGTTGGTGGCTCCCGACAGCCTCCCTCTCTTCTCTGCCCCACATCCCCCTCTCCGGTCGGCTCCCCAAGCACAACGGGGGGTCCCCTTATTGGAGCCTTGTCCCCCTCAGCTTGCTCCAGAAGTCGACAGCTCGTCATCGACTCCAGCCCGCCCGCACCCATCGTAAGAAACTCTTTGGAACATTTCTGACCTATTACTGAAATATAATTTTTAGATCAGAGCCGAGGGAGTTAATCTATTGGGTGTCGCAATATATATTGCTATTTGAGGTAGCTATCAATAGCTTTTGAGGCAACTGTACATTGCTATTTACGGCAGCAATAAATAGCTATTTGAAGCAGCAATAAATTTCTGTTAGGGCAGCTACAGATTGCTATATAAGCCAGCTGTAAATTACTGTTAGAAGTAGTAATAAGTAGCTCTTTTAAATAGCAATACATAGCTATTTGAGGCCGCAATAAACAGATATTTACGGCAGCTGTAACAGCTATTTGATGAAGCCGTAAATTGCCATTTGAGGCAGTAATAAATAAAACTTGTTGGGATTTCTGGAAGCCAAATCTTGGAACAGACCTTGGGGCAGGATTATGATTTCGGGAGGCTTAAACTAACTTGTATAAAAGTAACTGAACTGAATCATGCTAGTAAGATTTCAGTGTGAGTTCTGTTGTCAGAATTTCCAGCGGCCCTGTTTTAGTAAATGCCTACATCATGAATATTCAGAGTCCAGTGCTATTCGATTATACTTTTCGCCAGTAAATTGTTTCTTGTGTTGAGTGTAGCATAGCTTGTGTCTTGGGAATTGCTGCAGACATGCGACGAAATTGGCAGATGGTTCTGTAGGATTGCGTAGGTTTTCATCGCGAAGACTAATATACTGTAGTTACAATATAATAATGAATATATTGAAATTTTCCATTTTTTTTATCAACACAGATACTCGGCACTACTTCATTTTGTAAATTCGTGACGTGATAATGCAGGGCATTCAAAACTCACGGTAGTGATAATGTTCTTTATGCATTAAAAGTATTATTGCTCTCCCCACGAACGTAGGATCGACCGTATGGTTGGACTTGTCCATCATTTGTTATGGGGAGTAGCTCCCCACGGAAACCCATGGGTTACCTTAGCTTTAGCTAAGCCTTCATCACGTTTGTTTTTCGTGCCCACTTACTCTCTTCCATTTTCATACTCCTACTGACGATGCATTTTTCTGTTCTTCATCTTTTTAACGACTTGCTGTTCCACCACGCGTTGATCCTGTGGGGGAACACCTTCGTGCATGAGTTCCACATTTCTGTCAACATAGTGTATACCCTTTTTTTTCATCTTTTGAAACATCATAGTTATTTCTGGAGCCCAGGGGGCCCTTGTAGGTTACCTCAGCCATTAGCTAGGCCTTCGGGCCGTCTCTCTTTCGTGCCCACTATGCTTCCTTCCCGATTTCATACTCCCACTTGCTCCTGCTTTATTCTGTTCTTCCTCTTCTTTCCCATGCGCGTTGATCCTGTGTGGGAACACCTTCGTGCATCGGTTCCCAGTTTCTGTTGGCATACTTTATGTCCCTTGCTCTTTCCTCTTTGATATCGTTTAGCTCGGAAACGGAGGCTTAAACTTCCTAGCTATAACTAACTAGTTGATTCTGGGAAGTCTTCGTACCGTACTTTATTTCCACTTACGTACTTTAAATAATCCCGAGGTTATGGTAAGTTGTCTGCTCAGCTTCGTCTCAAGTGCTCATCAGCAGTAGAGCTTGAGATTTTTTTTTTACCATTTACCATGGCAGCCTTGTTTATATAGGTCCTCAGGGGTATATTCGGGCAAGTCCTTTCCCTGTTAGAATATATTCGGGTCTCCGTCACCAAACCTCTGTCCCGAGTGCCCCCTTTACACGGATGTTGCAGCTGGCCGCAGTTCCTGCTGATGAGGTTCGTTTGTACAGTTAGGTAGCTTCTCTTACCTGTCTCTTCTGTTCCGCGAGGTGGGTCGCCGAATGGTGGTAACCCACTCTTCTCGTGGGACTCTACCTCCTCCCGTGTGGGCCACTGATGGGACATCCCGCACGGATGTTTCCTTCGGTCTTGTTTTCTTTTTTCTTCTCTTTGCCCTGTGCGGCGTGGCTGAACGCAGAATTATGTTGTGTAGGATTTGAGATGCTCTGCACCTTATTTCCTGCCAGTAGTAGCGTCCTAGCTACTTGAAATCAACAGAACTCATCTGAGTTCGCATTAAACATGAGACTTTTGAGCAAAAAGCAGAGTCCAAAGTCACTTAGAATTCGGCGGGATGCGACTTGCTTTGGTACGCTAGTAATGTACCTATCTACTACTACTACTTGTTTACAAAGTAGGTAGACTGTATGTGATAGTATTGCAAACTAGAGCACTCTGAGAGCGCATACCTCCGCCAAGCGAGGCAACGGTAGCAAAAAATTTAAATTGGCTCTGAAATCATAATTTTCTTTGTATAAACTCCAGAATCTAATCAGTTATGCCTTTTGATAGTAATAACAGCCTGTGCAATTTTCTTGAATATCCGTTCATAACTTTTTGAGTTATACTGCTAACAAACGTTATGACAAACATGAGTCAAACATACAAACGAACAAACCGATCTGCACCAAAATTCAATCATTTATGTCTTGTAACATTACTAACAACCCCTAGAAATTTCATGAAGATCCATTCATTATTTTTTGAGTTATTGTGCTAACAAGCATAAAATGAAAAACGGTGACAAACGAACGAACAAACGGATCATTACCAAAATTTGGTCATTTAGTCTTTGTTATATACCTAATAGCTCATGTTAATTTTATAAAAATCCGTCCATAACTTTTTGAGTTATGGCATTGAGAAAAGTGAGACAGACAAACAAACGGATAGACATATCTTCACCAAAAGTTAATCATCTGTTCCTCCTAACATACCTAACAGTCCCTGTAAATTTCGTCCAAATCGGTTCTTAGCTTTTTGAGTTATTTTGGTGACAGACAGACAAACACGACGAAAACATAACCTCCTTGGCGGAGGTAATTAAAACCTTCACTCAGTGGAAAACTACTGTATATAGCTAGCTCTTATCAGCCCATCGTAAGGCTTTATTTTTAAGTTGCCTATACGCAACATCGTCATCAAATCCCTCAGAGCGATTAACCTATTTTGTGAGCTATCGCGTGGAGTAGGTACAGTAATCAGTATAGTATTTGCATCTTAACTACTTTTACTAAGGAGCATAGGACAGGTGTTAAATCTCAATGATAAGCTTCAGAGATGTTTTACCCCAAAAAGGCCATCTAAGGTTAGATTCGCCCATTGTATCTTATACAGTATATATAACACCAAGTAGGCCTAAGAGATATGTTCAGATATCGATATTTTGCGCGCACTTGGCTTTTCCTTCCTTTTTTTCTTGACGATTTTTGTTTTGTTCTTCTTTCCCCACTTACTGTTTCTTTGCGGGGTGTTCCGTGCTGGACTTCTCGATGTGCTACATGTCCCTTCTATCCTCTTTTGAAACATCTTGTCCTGCCAGGGATACTTGTACCAAAGTATTGCATTTCATCTACCCAAGGATTATAAACCATTGCTTTCAGCGGCAGTATTCAGTGAGGTTCTAGTATACTGACGAACCCTCCTTCACAGGATGTAAATTGACTGGTTCTCTATATTTACGCAAGAATAAATTAACATTCTCACTCACTTTCAGGAGTAACTCCTCAGCTTAAAAGGATGTTGGAGCCTTCCCATGCGCCGAGTGCGAAACGACTCAAGTCTTTTGAAGATGACAAGTATGAAGAAACATTTTCAAATACTTTGCTTGACAATCATTATTCCAGTGATGTTTTGTGTTCGAATGTGAAAGTTGTTACTTGTCTATGTGATAGATTACCGCTTTGGACTCTTTGCCAAGAATTAGACGGAACTAAACGTTGTAAAACAAAAACTGTATGCAGTCTCCAGGACTATTCTGAATGCTCCTGTGCGTATCCTCAGACGAGAAAATCTCTCGTTATTAACGAAAACAATTTCTCTAGACTTGTTTTTCGAAATTTCGATAAAGTTTCATCTAGAAAACTGAAATATTATTCGCCAATAAGGTCAACATTCTCTCGGTGTTGCCATCTTCACCTGCGTGTCAGGGCAAATCTTTCTCCCACTTCGCCCCAGATTACTCCATCTCGACTAGACTCCAGTCGCTGTCCTGCTGCATTCCAAAAGAATATTTACCCACTCAGCATCTGTCACGGACGAGCTTGCGTCCGTGCAACAAAAAATTTATCAATGACCAGCAGCATGTCGTGTGGTCTTGCTAATCAAGAAGGCGACGGAGTTTTTTGCGGAAAAGTGAAATTTTCAGTTTTGCTGAATGTAATGGCCGGCCGACCGCAAAGGTCCGTTTTAAGTAAAAATTGCCTTCACTGCAGATCGTTCTGCCGGTCACCGCCTCAGAAATGCTACGTACACTATAAATTCAAGAATTTAGTACCCCTGAGACAGAATTCAGCTAATTGTTCATCTCTTCTTTCTAGTAGCGAAGAAGCATGTCCTTCTATCCGTAATGCTGTAGCTTATTATTTACTTATATCCGTACCTTGCGTTGATGTTACTTCTTATCGGTTAATCGCAAATAAGAACAGCGAGCCCTTCAGCTGCTCCATTACTTTTAGCTATCCTTTGCCCACCCGTGGCCGTATGTTGTGAACGCGCATTGCATCTCCTCATATTTTCTTAGTGTATTAGGCGTCTTTTCATCATTGGAATGTAAATTAAACACCAAATTGTTGACTCATTGTATGACAATTTGCTTGTCATGCGGCTACTGTCACTAGATTGTTTATATATCGTTGACCTGAATCTATGAAAAAATTTCAGTTTTGCATCCTCCACGTTCTCTGTTGCCTAAGCGAATAATGTCTGTTTTGGCTCTCCGATATCTAAGAAAGGTCATCATGCAGCAGGCCAGTTTGTTTTACGTTAGACCAGCTCCCATCAATTTTTACTTCGAACTATTTTGAATTTCATCAGGATTCTATTTATTCTTCAGCTGTATTGCTAAAATCGTGGGCTGTTTCAAACTGCAAACCAAGACTAAATAACTGCTGACCACCAGCGTGTACCTCTGATTCTCTACACTCGAAACCATCATGTCTGACAGCTGCGTTTCTTGTCCATCTGTTGATGGAAATTCAGTATTTTTAAAGAGTATTATCTGCACACTCAGTATTTAGATCTAAATGCATATGGTATATTACCTCCTGTACTCAAAGATATAACACTTTTAAAATAAATTATAACCGTCAGTAAATCACATTTAATTCAGTGTATAACATCTGCTCCCTATAAATGGAGCACAACTAATGCTCTGCTTCACTAACAAGAACTGATCCAAAACCGTGAGTGAGTCAACACCTAGTGTGATGTTCCTCCTTTACGATTGTCGAACTCGGTTATTCGCTCGGAATATCTCCATACTTTTCCCATCGGCGATGGCAATTTCCGTTGCACCAAGCCAGCTTCTCCCAAAACAATTTGGGATTCACTAATTTGGCCGTATGAAAGTAGCGTACGCGTTTGGCCGTATGAAAATAGCGTACGCGTTTGGCCGTATGAAAATAGCATACGCGCTTGGCCATATGAAAATAGCGTACGCGTTTGGCCGTATGAAAATAGCGTACGCATTTGGCCGTATGAAAATAGCGTACGCGTTTTACATCGGTTCCCTCAGAGCAAAATTTGCTTTTCTTTTTTTCACTTTCTCGTGAGAATGATAAATTTAGGTATTTCTGTTACACAGTCTGTAAATTTTTCATTGATGAGCTGCATGAACGTTGGGTGGGCGAGGAATCCGCGATTTCAAATATCTTTAACTTGGATGATAGCAAATACCGCACCGTATATTATTTGCCAATGACCGCGTGTTTCAAAATAAATACGAGATCCGAATCCATTATTGTTGCAAATGAAGTCCCGAGTGTCACAACTAAATAATTATTTCGTCTGTCTGCTAATGACTGCGTGTACGTAATATTCTTGGTAATTAGAAGATAAGTTCACTATCGCTCTTACGAATTTCTAGTAGTGGGCCGTCGCCATGTCTGTAGTGCCCGCTAGTAGTGGGCCGACGCCATGTCTGTAGTGCCCGCTAGTAGTGGGCCGACGCCATGTCTGTAGTGCCCGCTAGTAGTGGGCCGACGCCACGTCTGTAGTGCCCGCTAGTAGTGGGCCGACGCCATGTCTGTAGTGCCCGCTAGTAGTGGGCCGACGCCACGTCTGTAGTGCCCGCTTGTAGTGGGCCGACGCCATGTCTGTAGTGCCCGCTAGTAGTGGGCCGACGCCATGTCTGTAGTGCCCGCTAGTAGTGGGCCGACGCCATGTCTGTAGTGCCCGCTAGTAGTGGGCCGACGCCATGTCTGTAGTGCCCGCTAGGAAGTCTTCATGTCAATCAAACATGCGTCTTTCACTGTTCCTGCTAGTCGCGCTTCTCCCGTCCTCTAGGTTCTTTCTCGCGCTAGTTTCCTCGTTGTAGCCTAGATTCTTCTCTTAACCTAGTGTAGGTAGAGCATTTCTTACTTCCTCGTAGCTTGCCCTTTGGCGCAAGAGCACAAGAAAACTTACTCGCTTCAGTGATTTTATTTTCAGTTCCGTAGGAAAAAAAAGAGAGGATCGAGACCAGGGTGAAGTAGGCTGAACACCCGTGTTTGTTTTTTATCTATGATGTTATAAGGATAGTGTTCAGGTGTGTCGACATTACAGTATTCGCTAGTTCTGAATCGCATTCGCAGTATCAGTTATTCAGGAGATGAATTGCCTTTAGCTACCTCAGTAACTGCAGTTTAAATGAATACATGGCGCATCTTTGTGTACTCGCATATATGTCATTGTGTTGTAGGTAATTCGTACTCTCAAGCGTCAAAGGGTTATCGTCTTCAAGTCATTCTAAGAGGCTCTCTTTTCTTGTTCATCGTATTCCTATCGTGTGTCTGATTTTTTTTTTGTGTTTTTCAAACATCTTGTGCACTCGAGAACGGTTCTGTCGCCACATTTGTAGATAACTACAACGTCAGCAGTTCATATTCTCTGTTTATTTGAACGTTGGCTACTTTTCAAGCTCGAGGTATAGCCTCATAGTGGGTGCATTGTCGTCATACAGGTATTAATTTCGCTTTCGTATGTAAATATTGTGGTGCTGTATTGTTGGCAGTTTAATAAATAATCACCGAGCTTATTCGCAGATTCTAGATCTATTTTAACTTCTAATTATGTACGTCTTAATTCTTTTCCCTATTGGCTTATATTTGTTTTGCTGTCAATAAGGAACGTAAGCGATATTAGTTGGTTTCATATGTGAGCTGGAGAAGATAATATTGGTCTTCCTAGACTGTGTGTATGAGGGTCATTGGTGATTCATAGCTGGACATCATGCACAGTATAATGCGCTTCCCATGCAACACTACGGTTGGCCATGTATATCTTAATGATAGTTCATAGAATGCCAAATAATCGGATGGAACTTATGTAACCAGCCAATAGTTCGCTTTTTCCTATCTTCAATTGTGTTATAAATGGTGTTTTGACTTGAGGTATTTTTCTTCACTGCGAAATTTATTTTTCTTTAATTTCTGTGTCCTTGTTGATTGAGACGTACTTAATGCTTGTTATGTACCTATAGGTTTTTATATATGTAATGCTTAGAAAACTTTGATATGTTCGGTACTTCGAACGTGTTGTCTTTTAATACGAATCAGTTGTTGCCTTCTCATTGTTGTAGCTGAATAGTGATCAAAAATAGTATTGTTTGTCGTTTCTAAATAGATAAATTAGCTTTTTTAAAGAAAGAGATTGTATAATTTGTTTTTATTGTGTCTAAGACGAGAGAATTTGTTATCACTGTACATATATGCTACATAGCAGCTTGTTCCCATCCTTTATAGTTTATCTTTTCAGCAAAATTTCTATAGCTGATAGATTTATTGAAATAACCGGGCCCTACTGTGAATACCAAGTTGCCCAGTGTAAGGATAGAAATGCGTTACTCGTACTTCTATTGTTGCATGGGCATATGTATGTGTCTAGGACAATTACCCCGCGCACAACTACTCCCGTAGAACAGTAACCTAACCAAACCTTACCTTAAGTACGCAATCCTAACCAAGCCTCATCTAAACCGACATATTCAAAACTAACTTAAGCTAACCTACCCAGTCTGAACTCACTCGAATCTAACCTTGTATAACCCAACTTGACCTAACCGAATCTTACTTACCTAATGGGATTTAACCTGACCCTTAAGTACATAATTTCAGCTGCCCTAAATTTTTACTGCACTAGCAGAGTTGCGGAAAGTAAAGTAGGGTATTTATGATACATGCATAAGTTTGTACGTCGGGGTAATTTTCCTGATACCCTAAAATGTGCCCCCAGCTCTTTGAACTTCAGTAGGTATGAATTTTGCCGTACTGTTAAACACACTTTATGTTACTGATCGCCGCCCTGAATTCAAAATTTAACGCGCTTGTGGTAAGGATCAAAATTTACGCTTTAATATAGCGCAAAGTCCTTGCCTTAAGTTTGGCTAGAAGTAAAGCATTGAAATTACTGACTTTATGGTGGATGACACCCGACCATGTCTTTCTCGTACGTATAATTTATTGAGTGAGGTGGTAAGTCAGCAATGCGTAACATACCTGTGGGGTTCAGGCTAAGTCATAAAGTGCGGCTGTAATTCCCATTCTCAGTCTTTCTACATGTTTGCGTTTTAATCTTTTATGGTGATAAATATTTGCGTATTTAATGTTGCCTGATTGAAATTTAATTGGTGAACATTATTGAAATTAATTCCACGAGACCTTAGTGGGCGGTACCACAATGCTGAACGCGCAAAGGTTATATTTTCAATATAAAACGCTATTGTCGGTGCCACTGTAAGAGCTTACAGTTTTGACATCGAGCCCCCGAGCAATGTGCTATTTTATGCATGGCGTCCCACAAGGACATTGCATCGGATACCGAGACATGCGTAAAAACTTTCTTCCAGTTACAACGTCATACTAATGTTGCACTTTGTGCCACTGCATTTTATCAGGCAAAATGAAAATAAATTTCTTCGCGGGTCTCTAGTTTCTTGGTTCCTGTGGAAGATTTCGAGAGATGCTGCATTGCTCACAACTTTCTCCTGGGTTTGCATAATAAACAAAGTCAATCTGCATACAGGCTGGAAAATGTATGAGAGTAGTCGCTAAATCGCTCCGTCTCTTTGTTTACTTGTTCACTCTCACTTTCAATGGAATGCAGTCACGGAACGGATGCTGCTCTTGTGTCAAGTCCATTGGAGCTCATCAACCGTTGTTTTCACCGAGGTCATTCGAATAATTTCTGGTTGTACTTATGCTTGTAGAGATCAACATTTGGCACTATTTGTAGGATGCAAAAATAAATTCCATACTTTTTTAGAAACGTTTGCTCACGCATTTCTTTCGCGAGTATTCTGAAGGATATTCTTTGGTGTAAAGCTTAGCATTGCTGGTTGTGGGTAATGTTCGAATTCATGTAATGAGTATGTGAAAGAAGTCCGTCCTACTATACTCTTTCTCAACCGTTATACTCTTGTTCGGCAGATATTTCAACCATTAAAAAATACTCTTAATGTCGCGAAGTTGGTCGGATGCTGCTTCAACGATGAATTTCTTCAAGATGCTTTTTTGTGGAACACTAGAAGCTTATCGTTTTTTTACGAACTAGCTATCATTTCAAAAAACTTTTTCTTCGCCATAATCTTAATAGAACATTTTTGCTGTACAGACTTAGCTCAGTAGGCAGACGAGACGTTCAATACTTGTCTGGTATAATTTCTTCTCTTGTACAGGACTTCACAGCTACGATATGAATTAGGGCGCTAACGCTGCGCTGTTTGTCAGCAATCTCGACGCATGACATTTTCTTCGCAGTTTTTCTGTAAACTGACATTCGTAAATTTACAAGCGCTCTACAAATTAGGACTTTCGTCGAGCAGAAGAGATATCAAATCTGTTTCTTTGTCACAGAAATGGCTGTAAATTTACGTCGAATACATTGTTCTTTCAATACTGACAAGTGATGTTCACAATATAAAGTATAAGTTAGCTTTCTATAGATTATATGGACAATGATGCGCTGCATGCATCCACTGGAACAGGTAAATCAGTATGCAAAGTCTCGCTCGACATACACTGGCAATCTATAGTTATATAAATATATACAAAACTTGCGCGCTCCTTGAGTCTTAGCTACTTAAATATCAAACAGCATTTACATATTTTCTCCCTCTCTATTGTTTGCTATTCGTAGAAAATATTGAACAATTAAAAATATTACTATTATTGTATAATATTTGTAATTTAAATCTATATAGTTATATACGATAGCTATATTAAAGCGAGCTGCAATCTTTCCACTATTTTTCATCTCTATCTCAATCTTTCTAGACTAGTTTCTATAGAGATAGATCGCCTGTAGAGCTTACGTAATAATACTCTTGAAAGAGTAACTTGAATCGATCGAGGGGAACCGCTTCGGCTCCATCAGGGTTTAGTAAAAGATGCATAGGTGCTATGAACTTTATCTCCACTTTAAGGTGCAAACTATTTATGTGCAAGTGTTTACATAATGCGCTCTTCTTTCTATAGCTACTACTAGTCGTAAAGATACTCCACTCTAATTTTCTCGTGACTCTCTTTATAAAGAACTGAGTTAGTTGCTCTCTGGACTCCCCCTCCCGTGCAGCCTATGCACGTCAGCTCAAAGTGGTGTCCCTATAGAAGTTCTCCATCCGTCTTACCTCATCTTTACCCGTTGTACTTCTCAACCTGAAATTAATTGATGCAGATGTATATTTGAAATCTTTACGAGTCCTTCTCACTGAAGGTTTAATTTTGCTTATGTTTAACTCCTCTTTCATTTCTCTTCGTATATGAAGTGAAGAGCAGCGCATACGCATTTACTAATTAGTGTTAGACGCACGGTAGTTTGCCCGAGTTACTGCTAGGAAAAGTATTTCGATGCTGGAAGTTACGCCATTGTTCTGATATCTCGTGTAATTGTCGCCCATATAGTCTTTTTCTTCAAACCTCTTAAGCTTTGCTGATGCACTCATCATTTTCTCTATTGTCTGAAGGTACCATTTCGTTTCTCTGTGCTGCAGTACCACGGACAAGATGAGTCAGGATGCTACGCAGTTTATTTCCTTGTCAGACGTGGGATAGAACAACAATGTGTGATGAAAGAGCGTTGAAACAAGCTTATCGAGCACAGTTATATGTACATTTCGAGAAGAGTTCAGACCCGACCTGATGCTCTCAATACCAGCAAATATAGGCTGTAGAACACACGTGTCTCACGCTTGCATGGCAACAGAAGTGATATGTTCTGTGTCCATAACCATAACCTCAACTCCGTGGTACTGAAGCACTGAACGCAAATTGGTGCCGAATTTAAAACTTCATATTTTCGAAAGTTTTGTGCTGCCATTTGCAGCACTTTTGCACAGAACTTTTACGTCACTTTACCCTTTTCTTGAAACGCTTTTTACTCCGATCAAATCCAGTATGAAAAATGCAGAACTGTTCAAAAGAATGTACAGAGGCATTTGACGGCATTTCATCAGCTATAGAAGCGGCACATATTGGAAACAAGGCGCAAAACGTAGGACAATAACCGTGCTACAAATTTGATGGAAAAAAGTAAGCAAATTTGCCTGTTAAATTCTCTTTTGCCACTTTCGCTTTGTTTCCAAAATCAAGCATGTAAAAGATAGTACACATGTTGTTATGAAATATTTTTTTACTGTTCGCTTGTTGACTATTCATGCAATAAATAAACGGATTGTACGTCACAGCAAGCGCGTCTTTCACTGGCCTGTCACTCGACTTACATAGACAGAGTTATTCTGTTTCTCAGTAGGTTTCCTTAAGAGTACGAAATACTCAACACAACAGCGTCTACGGCGCCGTCCAGACGCTGAATTGCGTCTATTAGCTTTTGCGGCGACCCTAATTGTTAGTATAGCAGATAATGATCCAGGTAAAATGTAATTGCCAACACCAGGCAGGCTGTTCTCCAAAAGTTACACGATAATCCAATACATCTAATTAACAACGAATGAATAACACAACTCGGCTGCGAGATTTTTGCTCGCAAGAAGAAAAACCTAACCAAAATAACAGTTAGGTTGCTTACATTCGCTAACCTACGTCTATTTTATGATTTTAGAGGAGAGGGACAATAAGGCAACGTTGGCTTCCTGGCTGCAATTAGTCTATCGGAAAAAAATTGTTTCCAGACTAACTTGGTCGCTTTTCTTTCTTTACTGCTGTTATTCCAGGCATGTTTCTTTAAAAACAATGAATTGTGACCACTGCGAGCATGAGAAAGGAAGAAAAACGTGGGCACCACAGAAACGCGTACCGAAGACTAAACCTTTTTCTTCGGCGCCGTTCTCTAGGATGTTGCGTCAGGGTATATTATTATATTGCATCAGGGTATGTAACCAACGCAACCCGAAGGCCGATGGCCCATTTATGCAACATGCGGAGACATCAATGGAGTGAGTACCTAAGATCATAAATCATAGGGTACCTTGAATTATCAGGTGCCTGCCTGCACATTGCTACACCAGTTAAATCAGTCGATGAAGACTACGGCGCTTACAGGATTCCAAAAATCCAGAACGAATGAAATGCGGTAATACAGCACACCTTCTTTCCCTGAAACTTGCAGGTCTTAATGAGAAAACCAGAAAGTAGAAATATCCCTACAGAGCAAAATGATGGACAGCGCAGCTAGAGGAAATGAGGTACATTAAATGGCTTAGTATTCATTTTTATACTTGACGTGACAATTTTTAAAATGATATTTATTAAAAAAAAATATTAACTGGACCTTCGCTCAGAGCCTAGATCAAACAGGTACGTTTACTTACACTCTGAAATAAAGCAAGTTCTTGAGAAGACCCAGCTTTGGAGAATAACAAAGATAGCAATTTTCTTTTTTTTAGTTCGATCTTATCCAGCTCTCCAGCCACTGCTGATAGTCGCGCAACACAGTGCTTCTTCGTGATGCAGTAAGTGACATAAAATTATAAGGAATTGAAAGAATATGAAATTAATTTGATGCCTCATGGCAGTTTGCCAGCAGTAACTATTACCATGCTTAAATCAGTACATAAATATTTTAAAAATGTCAAACTCTGCCCCAGTTTTACCGACATGCTATGTGTCTCTTGTTCTTGCCTCTGCGACATCGTCTTCGTGCGAAAACGGAGGCTCAAACCTCTGACTAAAAGGTAGAGAACTGCGTAGCAAGCTGCTCACCACGCTCTGCAATCACAGCTTAGAAGCGATTAACTAACTGGATTTTCACAAGCTTCAACGAGCAAAACGACATACATCTCGTAGCTAATTAATGAAGAATCTCTGGTAAACCCCACTAGAACTGAGCAATATCGTAAGTTTAAGATAAACCGTAAAACCGTAACTGTGGTACTTTACCGGATGACCGACGAGTTGCAATTAGACCAGTTAGGGTTCTGCAACGGGACTTTGGCGATGTACGACTTCAGGTATCTATATAATGAAAAAAGGGGATGTGAATTAAGAGTTTAGTTGCCCTGAAGGAACCCAATACTGTTCTGGTAGCGCTTTCATTCTAGTTTAGAAATATCAATGAAAATGAGAACACCAGTATAGTTTGGGTCTTTCCAAGGGAAGAATTAAGTCAGAATAAAAAATAAGTGTATTACAGCATCCGCAGATCAAGAGAGAGCTAAACTCCGCGTCCGCAACATTTCAGAAACAATTAAAGGACGTGAAAGCTTTTGAGGGCTACCAAAGTTAGACGTCTCACCGCTGGGCACGGCTCAAACGAGAACAGCTTGTGTGATTACGTTTAACTTGTCCGGAGCTCAGACTTTGGCTTGCCCTAAACTCGATCAGTCGTAGCAAAATTAACGCTCATGACTAAAGTCACAGAGCAGTTAACTCTGTTTTAGAACTTTATTATTTCAAACAATGCAAGTGCTATGACACATAAACGTTTATTTGCTTCTAATAGAGCTAAAGCTAATGAAATTAGCTCCTCTCTCTGAGTAAGTCGCAAATAATGCCTCAGGCATCATTAAATCTTTAGAGCAACGGAAATAGGCCTCTAAAGTGCATTTAGCTTTTTGGTACAAGTCTGACATAATAAAGGTATTACACTTCACTACTTGTAAATAGTGCTATAGCTCCAGTTGTTATCGGAAAGAGGACTACAGTATTTAGACCACCTAGCATTCGAACTACAGAAAACTGCGAGTAGTCCATTTCAGTTCCTGCAATTCAAGTAAGAAAGTCCGACAAAATTACGCAGTATCCAAGCCGGAAAATTTTAGACAACCACGATATTATCCGATAGTCTCTCCGTAGACATGTCATCCGCTGATGGCATAAAATTATCATTCCTGGTTTTATCACCGCACCCACATCATACGACGTGATCTAAGCCTGACCCAGCGCGACCCAGTTTATTACGTCACACAGGATATTAGTGTTTTATATCGACATTCCTGCGGGAGTTTCAGCCAGCCGAGTGCGTTACCACTGCCGGGAGAACACGAGCAAAGTATCTCTAAGAGATGAAAAAAGAAAAGTACATGACAGAAGAAAGAAACACCCGTGCGGAGGGTTTCTTCCGTGGCCCCCACTCGGGAACAGATTGGAGTCCCATGGGATGGGTCGCTTACACCATTCGGCGGCCCACCTCGCGGAACATTAGGGGATGTATATAGGAGAACCTACCTAACACTACAAATTAACCATCCATTGCCGAAAAAGCTCTCAGGGTCTGTGCTCCTAAGGGAGGGGGGGTTAGGTCCATTTCTATTCTTGCAAGGAAAGGGCCCGCCAAAATATATCTTTGAGAGCTGATGGCATAAAACCATCCGTGTTTGCTAGCACAATACATCAGCGATCTATTCGTCCGACAGTAGTGACGCTTATAGTGGAGGGAGAAAGGGAAGATTGTTGTATGGTTGGAGGAATGACAAGTGTCCCTCGGTGATGCTGTGGTGTAGGTACATTCTTGTAGACGAAGTCAATCTATCGGCCATAGAAAGATAGTTTCTCATATTTGGTTATAGACTAAGTAGCAGTAGTACCAAATTTTAATAGCGCATCAGGGACACAATGTTTATATCATGCCGAACTATCCCTGCGGTTCAACACAGGCTCATGCGTCACTGGACGCGAAGTACGTCTCGTTTCAAATTATCCATTATATATTTTTTCTCGGCTTTTCTGCCGGTAGGTCTCAGATTATATGCGAATTCGGACGAGTTCTACATGGTCAGTGCGCTACTGACAGGTAAAAGTTGCAAGTTGTGCATCTCCAACCCCCGGGCGCGGCTGAACGCTTTCGCTCAGTTACGCCGGGCATGGGAAGGAATCGAAAAACAAGAAGTTAGAAGTCTAGCGGGAATAGTTCGGCCACCTCGATCAGCGGCCCACCTCCCAAAACAGAAGGAGAAGTAACTTTACAAAACTAACCTCGTCAGTAGGAACTGCGAAGTCCTAGCTAAAGTAACCTATGGGTTACTCTTGAGGAGCAGTAGTAGAGGCAGTATTGGAAACGGGATTACTAGTGCTGCGATCAAAACCCTCGCCTCGCGATAAATCCTCAATGACTTATTTCGGCTTTTCTGCCGGAAGGTCAGGATTGTAAGCAAACTCAGATGAGTTCTATGGTTTCACGTGGTCAGTGCGCTACTGACAGGAAACAAGGCGCAACGCATCTCTAGCGATTTCGCTTGGCCGAGCCACACAGGGCCCAGAAACGAAAAATGAAAAGAGAAGAAAACAGAAGAAAGACAACATCCATGAGGAGGGTCCCTTCCGTGGCCCCACACACGGGAGACAATAGGAGTCCCATGGGATGGGTCGCTTTCCACCATTCGGCGCCCCACCTCGAGCAACAGGAGGGGAAGTATTGAGAGCCTACCTAACCTACTCAGCAGAAACAGCGGTCAGCTGCAACATCCCCTGCGGAGAAGGTAGTCGGGACATCCCTTTTGTGGTCTTGAGGCCCGTATAGCTATATTCTGACAGGGATAGGGCCCGCCAGAATATACCCCTGAGGGTGGTTCCTCTCGAGGCGTCTCCCCACAACATAGAATGGGTGATCCTAACTAACCTATCCCTACCTTACAGCCCATCCTCAGCCATACGGAGGGGCTGGTTCACTGTAATCACTACACTAGCACTTCGCATAACATCAGGTCTTCAACACAGTAACTGAAGAATACAGTAGAATCAATAGAATACAAATACTTAACACAAGCAAAGCTGCAAGTCAGAACTAGAGAAGCATGAAGAAACCTATTATTTTTCTTAAAAGTAAAACACTAAATAACGTGTTGGCAGAGAAGTAAAACACAAAAATAATATTTAAAAAATACTTATGACACTCTCGACTAGACAACTCAACACACGATGCACGGAAGCAGTCTTGCATAAAAACTAAATATTTTTCCAACACTAGAGCGTAACATCCGTATCGTTATTAAACTACTCTCAGTAAGAGCCACTTATGCTGTACAACCTCTTCACCGGCGAAATATACGTACAGTACTTGACTTCTGCTTGATGACCATTTTCCAGATTTTTGCCATATGAATTCCACTATGAAAATGGCTATTTTCATAACACGATAAAACACAATAGTACTGCTGATAAAGCATACCTACAGGCAGCATTGGAAGTGCTAAAATATGAACAAGTAGGGCAACAACTATAAGAAGTCCTCATTACAGATGGGACTTCTTCTCTACAGCTTTCGATATAGACCTTGATTTAACTACCTTGGTTTTGAATTGACCCGCTTTTCCTGCAGCACTAGTGCAAACTTCCAAGAGGCGTACTACGCCCACGTTTACCCTTTATCTCACTCAAGTTATCAAGTTTACATAAATTAAACACTGTTCGCAAGGTGTATTATCATTTGAAGATTCTTTTCTCTACTATTTAATAACTTGAAAATTGACAAAAAATATTGTGGTATTTTTTCAAAACTCCTAGGTTTCNCCCACGTTTACCTTTTATCTCACTCAAGTTATCAAGTTTACATAAATTAAACACTGTTCGCAAGGTGTATTATCATTTGAAGATTCTTTTCTCTACTATTTAATAACTTGAAAATTGACAAAAAATATTGTGGTATTTCTTCAAAACTCCTAGATTTCATTCTGAATTATCAGAATGCAGGGATTGAGGCGTGTTATAGACTTGTAGTGAGACTCTAGAATGTATTGCCACGAGATTCCTGTGTAGTCCAACACCGTTTTGACTCGAAAATATGGGATGAATGCGATACAATCTCGAATAAGCGGAAACCTCACACTATAACATCGCTGGTGGAGCATTAACTTGACTTTTTAAAATAAAAATGTGAAAAATTTGCAAGATGGCAAAAATACATCAACCATTGGNGTTATTTCAGCTAAAGCGACGGATACTGGTGATCCCATCGGCGTTCCTTTAATTTGATGGTAGATTTGGTTATTGTATTAGAAGTAGTTCGATTGTAGGCAGAGCCGCAGGAGTTTCATGATGGCATCAGTTGAGAGACTGGTGGTTTATCTAGAGGAATTAACTTCAGTCAGTTTGTCTTAGGTGCACTGAAGAGCCACATCTTGAGGAATACAGTTGAAGAGGCTTTTTACATCGTACGAAACTAAACAGTAGTCGTTAGGAATGGTAACATTTTGCAGAATCTTCAGCTTTTGAGGAGCTTTTTCAGTAATTGGCGTCAGGATTCGGGAGAGAAATTTGGCGATAAAATAAGTAGGCGAATCGATGAATGACACTATTGGACGAATTGGATTGCCCACTTTGTGATTTTCATCAGAGCGTAAAAAAGCGGAGTAACACATTTTTTGATGGTGAGATTTCTGCATGTTTCATCATTGATTTCTTAACTGTCTCTCACTTGTTTGAGCACTTTGTTAATTGATTTCATTGCCTCTGTCGTTGGATTTTCAGTCACAGGACGGTAAATTGCCTGATCATTGAGATGTAGCTAAACTTTGCTTTGGTAATCTTATTTGTCCATGACCACCAGTGCGTTGCCTTTATCAGCTGGAGCTATTACAATGGAATCGTTTTCCTTCAGTTGCTTGAAGGCTTAGCTTTTTTCTCGTGATATATTTGATTTGTTTTTGCAGCTTTTCAAAGCTGTAGCGACTCGCGCTCTCAGTAAAATTCTATCATCAGCTGGGACATTACTACGTTATTTGATCATTGCTTCAGTTGTTCCAAGAAATTCGAGTTAATCCTCTTTAGTATGAGGAAGAGCACATCAAAAAATGTGTTACTCCGCTTTTTTACGCTCTGATATAAATTCACAAAGTGAAAAGAAATACAGGAAACTAGAAAAATTATCATGGTGAATAAGTGCAGCGTCCCTGGATGCCTCACTAATCAAGCTACTGGTAGAAAAGGAACTGTCTTCGAGTTACCAAAAGACCAACATCTACAGCGAAAGTGGCTGTGTTTTCTAAAATGTGAAGACTTTGATCCTCAGAAGCATGTATTTGTCTGCTACAAACACTTTGCAAATCATTTCGTGCGGAAAAATAATCACAGGTATCGTTTGATTAGCAGCATGGATCCATTTCCTACCATTCTTCCCAGCCCTCAATTGATTAGTATTTCTCAAACAAAACAATAGCAAAACTCTGCAAAAACCACCCACTGTGAGAGTGTTCCAACCAGATGAAATCCAAAAATTCAAGGAAATGGACACCATTCGAAGCACGGATGATATTGACGCAGCCTGCATCAAATCGTTGGGCGGAAGCTTTACCTCTGTCAACAAAGATGGTCACCAGATAATCTACAAAATTGTAACTAATCAGTCCAACGTCCTTGAGGTCACACATTGCATTGACGTGACCAAAGACCTACGAGTGAAGCTGTGCCATAAGAATGTTCCGGAGCCATTACCCGAATGGTTCAGACAGGGAAGAAACCCGTTCCTCACATGTAAGTCAATGGTAGTCAACTTCGTAGCATATCTCAACGAAAAGTCAAAAGAACAGCACGTAATCCTGGATGAAGTTGATAGCCTGAAGTACCAAAAACAGCCAACATATTCATATAATATGATCCTCTTCGCACTTGAGCGGCGCTACACATCGGTGCAAGCATGCAATATATTGAGGGAGGAAATGATATTGCCATCGATGACATTCTTCAGAAATTTTACCCGGGGTGAGTACCTTCATTGAAAATTAATTTTATAGTTTATCCTCTTAAATGGCATTTAGTGTTACTGCCTAACCCACGCAATCGTGGAAACCATATTATTATTATTATAATGAGGGTTTTCCCGCCGTATCAGAAACGAAGACTATATAACAGCGATCCAATTTTATATCATATAGTTTAGAAGTTGAGTCGAGCTCAGATGAGCTCTTTTAGTACAATCTCAGCCAGGTGCACCATGTCTGGCAGGAAATAAGGTGCGAGCATTTCTGACCTTACACTGCTCGACCGAACGTAATCGCTCAGCCTTGCGGCGCAGGGAAAGAGACGAAAAACGAAAAGAGAAGAAGACAGAAGAAAGCGAACACTCGTGCAGGGGGTCTCTTCCGTGGCCCCCCACACGTTAGCAGATAGGAGTCTCATGGGATGGGTCGCTTACCACTATTCGGCGGCCCACCTCACGGAACAGAAGGGGAAACATAGAGAATCTACCTAACTTTACAAAACTAACCATCTCAGCAGGAACTGCGGCCAGATGCTACATCCCCTGCGGAGAAGGCACTCGGGACCCTTGGGTGCGTGATGCCCAAACATATTGTGGCGGGGAAAGNCCCGCCACAATATGCCCCTGAGGGCTTGTTTGCAAGCAAAGGCAATGTTTGTAAATAAAGGTGATTTTACTCAGTCATTGCTCTACTAATGTCGAGGTTGTCGTTCGTGTTACTAGAGTCGCATTGGAAGTGGGTAACACACGTAACATCGGCAGTCTAATTGCAACACGCCTCGGGTATGATTTTAGCCACTTGGACTTGTCTACAGCGCTTTATTTTGGCGTAGATTTCTTGTCTATACTGAGGACTTCCTGTAGATGGAAATGAAAGATTTTCTTGAGAGAATGGATTGGAGAAAGGTAAGGAGAAAATTATTATTATTATTATTATATATTCTGTTTAACCTCCGTGGTCGCAACTCAGGCGTTTCAACAGAGAAACAACTTGTGCAGTATTCAAATACCGCATATTGGGTAGGCGTGGTGGCCACGTGCGCTACTACGGGCAGGGAAACGAGGCACAAAGTATAGTAGGAGACACTCAAGTGGTAGGCTCTTTTGTGTCCTTCCACACGAGAGAGACTAGAGATGTCCCGCGTACCAGGTCGGCTATCTCGATCGACAGCCCACCTCACGGGACAGAAAGAGGAAAGTACAGAACCTACCTAACTTCATAGAACTAACCTCGTCAGCAGGAACTGCGGCCAGATGCTATATCCCCTGCGGAGAAGGCACTCGGGACCCTTGGATGCGTGATGATTAAACATATTGTGGCGGGGAAAGGGCTGGAAACGAGAAAATGAAGCATTACGCTGTAAAGCTGCATGAACAATTAGAGATGAAATTAAATGTATGGCAGAATCACTTGATTCAGATCACGCTGAATTAGCAATGAATAGAAACTTTCTATAAACAGTGCAAGGCAAGCTCGCTGGCATTAAACATACCCACACTGTTCAAGTAATTGTGAGCAATAGTAGTAGCATAAGATTGTGAGTGGAATCACGGCAGTTATGACACACTCTAGCCTTGCTCATACCCGGGAGCTCCTTAACGGTGCCGCGGCCCTCACAAATTTATTACATTAACGTTTGACTACATATGGACCTAGACTTCTTCGTAGATTCTTCAGGAATGTAGCACGGTATATGACTCCTAGATGAGTAAAGAATATCTATCCAAGGATAAAGGTCCAATCGCCAAGGCCGTACACCTCAGCTGATGTGCACTGCAGATAGATCCTTAGCAGGATCGATAGGAGTGCACGGCTGCAGACGATCACAGATTATTCAAGTCATGGCTTCATAGACGAAAGGCTCAATCGACAATTGCAACCCAACCCCACCTCTGACTACAGCCAGTGACCCCCAGTGACAATGAACGGCAGAAATGCTGACGCTGCATTGCAAACACCAAGACTTTCCTTCTTTGCTTGAGATTCGCACTTCTGACCTTCAGATTGCGAGAAAGCCGCTCTGTTTACAACTCGACGAGTGGGTGTATAATTGATATGAAGTGGCACTAATATCTGTTTCCGGTAGCAGAAGTCAGTATTTAGAATAAAATTAGTACATATCTGGCAAAGACCGAAGGCATCTGCGACGCATTGATACGACTGGCTATCATTAGCCCGGAGTAAGAATATGATAGCTAAGTTGCAAAAAGCAAAAAAGTTATATGGATGCTTACGCAGCTCATGAAGACACAATTATGCTACTGTGGCCAACGAAACTTATCTACTCGGAATGCATGTGAACACACGGTTATGAGAATAGCATAGGTCCTAGAACAACACTCTAAAGCAAGGCTACAGATACAGTGAGGAAAAAACAACAACTCTAAGCTTAGCTACTACGAAAGTAACAAAACATGTGTACCGATAACCTGCATGTCAATAAAAAGCAGCGTATCTATTACCTATATGTATTAAATGATTGGAATATGAGGACACAGCACAGTAGAAAAAATACCTATGCCTGCATGAAATATATAGGTATATATTTATTTGGAAAATCATGAAAAAATATACGGTCAGATCACAAGATATGAAAGTTTCCTTTCTAGAAATTAACGTAGGTAGCTACCGAATGAATGAGTTCACTTCAAAACGCTTAGAATGTCGCCACACATTTCCCGTGATGAAAATTTACTTATGATGCTATATTGGAAACAGATGCATGGTCCCCATATTCGATATATAAGCTCCACAAATACCTACCTAGAACAGCAACACTTGAAAAGACAAAAACTTATAATGTAGCTATTTGATAATTGCAAAAATAAAGCAGTGAGAACTATATATCTATGAGTGAAATAAAATTATCACACTGAATGAAATAAAATTATCACACTAGCAATGGAGAATACTTTCGCTACAAGACGTTCATATTTAGCAGCCAAAAGTTCTTCACACACCAAGAGCAGACTGCTGACGAAGAGAAGAATTGTGGCCTCCCACATTTGGGAGGTGCAATCGAGTGTCAAGAAGTTGTCTGCTTCAGAAGGATACACACACAACAGGCTTTTGTTTTAGATAGGTAGAACCAGCGTCCGAGCGCATTGCTGTGTCCCTATTCCAAGTTCCCATTATTTTTATCTTGAGGGTTTCCAAGTTCCAATTCACTCTAAACTTGAAGAGACACAAGAAACAACAATAGTGTCAATCGTAAAGCCTCTTGACCTAACGGCTAACATTTGGTAAATCTATTAATAGGAACACAATTGTGTCGACAGGGACACAACCCAACACACAAACGCTTAGTAGTAGCTACGTAAGGAAACCAAACGTCTGTCGTGGGAGCTCGCCTCCATAAGTCCAAGGACATGCAGGACTTGACTAGCAGTAAATCTCGTAGAGGCGACAGACACTGTAACAATAACCACTAAATATAAATATCACACTGCACGGAGGAGACGTTCGCCAGTAGCTGAGATACATCGTTTGATAGATGAGTGAGAGGTTCAACACGACAACAGGAGCTGAATTTTGTGCCATGCAAGAGTAGGTAATCTCATACGGGTGCAGATCATGCACTAATTTACACGAGGTCTATTAATAAAGCAAAAACTTGTAGAAGCGCATTCGATCTGACAATACTGGCTACTTCTCGTTTGGAAGGGAGGCAGGTGAACATCCTTCTGGCCATCAGTGTGAATTTGAAGTCGGTGCACCTTATTTTTGCTATTGCATTTTGAAATTGAGTGATGACATTTACGAGCAACGGCGCGCCGTCTAGTTCTGTTTTAGATTCGCGCAGAGCGCCCATTACCAGAAATGACACGTTTCAGAAAACGAGTGCCATTTCCAACCAGTCCCAAAATGTCAAGACTTGTTTCTTTTGATTCTACTTTTGAGAAAGGTAGGGAGGACCAATTTCGTGCTGACAGATAAAAATTGTAGAAACGGTGGAGTGTGTCATATTTACATTCTTTCCAGACCACACTGGCTGAGCTGAGGATCAGAACACACCAGAAGTAGGATTCTTGAGATTTTCATTAGTTCTTGCAATGAAAGGTTTTCCACTCACGGGCAAGTCTCGACTTTCTAAGAATGGCCTAATCCATCGGAAAACTTGGGCTCTTGACAAAATAGTCCTCATAGGCCTGCTGAAGTTTATATAAAGCTTCAGTAGCGCACTGTGCTTGAGTCCGAAGTTATTCTTGATAGCGTACATTTGGTCACAATAGCCATTTTTTCACTATTCAATCGAAAACTCCATTCACGAGACCACTGTCATGCACCACCTGTTGACTCGACCAGTCTCAAACTTGCACTGATGGTGCTCAGATGTTGGCCTTCAACCCATCCAATCGGCCGGCTAACACAGTTACCTGATCTAACACACCATCAGTACCAGTGTGACAGTACCATTACGTTATTTATAAACCTCGTAGCACCTCAGAGAGCAGGCACAGTTAGAACGAGCCCATAACACAGCTGAGCTGACTGCAGTGCAACCAACTCCCATTCAGCACGAACCGCGTAGCTCAATGACATATAGCTAGCTACTATTCAGTAACAACTAATTTTAAATCAGCAGGCATTAATTGACTTCACGCGGTCATGAAGGCATTACTGGCACTCATCTCAGAAAATATTGCCATCTGCCAAACTTCTGCGCTGTGAGGCGGTGGCACTCGAAACATCCTAATACATACACCAAAAAGATACAAGAGCTAAGGTTGCTACCTACTGCACATCACACCACATCAGAACGTGACTCGCCCAAGATGAAAAAGCACTACCGCACCGCCAACTAGATATAAACTACAATATAATTAGGCCCCATCTTCCTTCGTGAAACCGTTGTCAAACAACTCTTAAACAACACAATATTCACACTAGGTAATATCAGATCAAGTAAAGACTGCATCAATTTGAACATCTCCTTTTGATAAAATTAGTTCAATACCTACCTACTAGGCAGAGGAAAACCAAGTCATTGCATGTAACTGTAACTCACAGTCAGATAAGAACCAACCCTAGGCTGAATTAAAACCAAGAGGGTCCTGTGGTTTGGGCGAGTAAGGCTGCTGTAGTTGCTGCTGGGGAGGCGGCATCGGAGGCATGGCAGAGTCAGGCGTGTGAGGTCCGAGGGTCTGCGGGTTGGTGGGCTGATCGATATCTTCGTATGGGCTACGACTGGAGCCAAGATTGGCGCCCTGGAACAGGTTGTCCAATCCAGAAGGCAGTGAGAAGTTGCCATAGGTGGCAGCACGGTCGGCAAGTATCCGGTAGAGCATGAAGCTTGAGATGGGCCTGGTGAGTAAGTTGCAAACGCAACAGAGGCCTCCGAACCAACCTAGGCCGCTTTTTACAATTGGAGGCCAAAATACGGCCATCGTGACGATATCCAACAGAATGGACACTGCATTTACCATGATACCCATAAAGGGACCTTCCTCAGAGTCACGGCTGTGTATGGTCCACAGGATAGTGAAGAGCAGCAGGCCATTATATCCAAGGTATGCAGTGGGTAGCCACATCGCCTCTGATGCCCTGCAAAATTTAACTACTGTAACACGCAATTGCTTTACTAATCTACTAACGAGAAAATTAACTAAAAAGGAAAATGAACGTCCTTGCAGAAAACTACCATACTAGGTACAGTTACCTACTGGTGTTCAGTATAATTAGCTACCTTGACCAGGTTATGTTTTTGTCGGCATCATCCGTCTGTCTGCGACATAACTCAAAAAGTTACACACGGATCTTCACGAAAGTTACAGAAACTGTTATGAATCGTATGAAAAGTAAATGACCAAATTTTTGTGATGATCATGATCGTTAGCATCTCCTTTTTTTCTCAGTAGCATAATTGACAAAGTATTGATGTAGGCCTATCTTCATAAAATTTGCACAAACTGTTGGAAACGTTCTGAGGAACAAACAACTGAATTTTGATGATTTGTTCCTTTATTTGCCTGCTTGCGAGAGTATATATAGGCTAACTGAAAAAACTTGAATGGATTTTTATAAAACTTCCAGGAACTGATAGTAATGTTATGAGAACCAAATGACAATACTGTATTGGTAATGATCTGCCAGTCCATTTGTCTTTGTTTCTAAGTTGGTCAGAACCTAAGTC
>LQNS02278187.1:7013519-7041556 GCA_001587735.2 Parhyale hawaiensis
GTATGTGAGAAGCAGGGTCTCCTTGCACTGGCCCCAGCGGGTGCCCGCCAGGGCCTTGAGCAGTCTGAGGCGGCTGGAGGCTCGAGCGGCTGTGGAGGTGATGTGCGGTGTGAAGGAGAAGTGGGTATCAAAAGTGACGCCGAAGATTTTGGGGAGGCGTTCTAGAGGAAGGGTGGAATCATTCATAGTGATGCCGGGGTCAAGTGTTGACTGATGAGTGTCGGTTGTCCAAAGAATTGAAATGGATATGGAGGTTGATATGTTAAGGCACTTGTTTGCTGCCCAGTTGCTGACTGAGGCAGAACGAACCGAGAGAGCGTCAGTTCTATGCTGTACACTAAACTGTGCAGTGTATTGCACGATACGGTAGAGCTTCTCAAACAGAGAAAACTCCTGGAGGCGAAACCCCTGAAACTGAACAACTTCCTGAAAGGAAGACTGATAGCCGACGACGTATACATTGTGAGCGACCACTAAAAAAAGCTAGGAACTTGTCGGGCAATGCTAAGGCAGTAGAAGCCTGGACCGGGCAGAGACAGAGCCTTCATTGTCTCACTCACTCCCGTTTGCTTACGTCAGACTATCATCAATTTAGGCTGGGCCCAAAACAAAGATGGGTCCCACGGACTGTACCCTGGTGCGCAACCCAAAATTTTGGGCGTGGAGTTAGATCCGCACCTTAACTTTACCGCTGACGCGAATTATATTCGCCACAGATGCCGCTCCCTCTTGCAAAACCTTTCCGCGCCAGCGGGCGTAAGATGGGGGCAACAGGGAGAGACCCTGCTACTGGCTTATCGGGACCTCATTAGAAGCTATGTTTTAAGCGGCCCCGGTTAGATTTCCCAACGTCTCAAAAACTGCTAGGAGGAAATTGCAAGGGAAATAGAGTGCATCTCTCCGCATAGTCATTGGATTTCATTGCACTACATCTGTTCATCTCCATCATAAGTCCTTAACCCTGCCAACTGGCGACAGTCTCGGGCAGCTGTAAATATAGCATCTCCTCAGTGCATTGACAATCACGGCCCCTTCCGGTCCTCGTCGTATGTGAAGTAGCTACTCTTTCATCAAAATTTGAAGCGGATATTGCTCTCCTCCAAACAGATGGGAATCTGTCCCACGAGCAATACCGCATTGCTCCGAGTTCATTAGCTACATACTTCAGCAGTTGGAACAGCTGTAGCTGCATATCCCCCAGTAGAGTCTGGGGTATCAATGCCCTGCTCTTTGTGCGGATGAGTCTCTTCTCGCCAGACCTTTCCGCTCAAGCCACTGTTTAGTCTTAGCCGATAATGAACTAGATTATTGAACAGTTTAAGCCTTCGTATCCACAACTAGGTGGTCTAACAAAGGAAGGAAGAAGGAACATATAGCATGTCGATATAAACGAGGAACCCATGCACGAAGGTGCACACAGGAACGACGCGCATTGGAACAATAAGTCGGGAAAGAAGAGGGTGAACAGAACAGGGTAATATTAGTAGGGGTCTGAAATCGGAAGGATGCAAAGTAAGCACGACAGACAGACGTCCCGCAGGACTAGCTAATGGTTAAGGTAACCTACAGAGTCCCCATGGGGGGCACTGCTCCTCCCATAAAATAGGATGGGCGAACCTAACTAATCTAACCCAATGGCCCATCCTATGCCCCCCGAGGGGGAGCCTATTATAAGTTTCGAGTGGGACGGATCGCTGATCCTTCTTGTCAGCTCTTCGGATTTGGTGAACCGACTGTCAGTCACCTTTCCTCATGTCCTAGTTACCCCACTGATCTTTCGGCAAGTAGTCTTTGGCTGGACCCACATGAAGCTGAGCATTTCCTTGCCTCTCCTCCCCTCTTTAACTTTCTCCCTCTTCTTCACTGCCTAGGCCCCCTCCGGAGCCTCTTCCCCAAGCTAGCACTGGGAGACACAGAAGATTGCGACGAACAACACCACCATTAAAAGGATATGTTGTCACACTTAGTAGTGCATTGAGAAGCATATCTTAACGATTTCATACGGCATTAGCCACAAGATGTTTTACTAAAGTGAAGGTAAAGGTAACTTGAACGCATCCCCCACTGGGAAACCCACAGGCACTGGCTCGTGCTGCAGGTAGCTATAGGCCAACCGGTCCTTGAGGAGTAAGTGCGGAAACAGTCAATTACGGGTCACTAAAAACTATATCGACAAATGACGGAAGGTGCAACGACCCGCCCCCCTACCCACACTCTCCCATTTCTGGGAAAGGTGAGTGTCCCCACGGTAGTTGTGCACACCAAGCAGACTGGCTCGAAGTACCGGGCGCCACAAAGATCACTCACCTGGCTTGTGGCTCGTTCCCGGCACCTTTAGTGCACCGCTCTAGTACGCAAGGCCTGCTGCTACCGTGGGAATGTAGGGAAACACATAAGTCAAATATGCAGTAGCACTGGTCATCTCCAGACTGAGACTCCTCTCAAAACTTTGGACAAAGTGATTGTCTTCCTGATCAGACTTCCGTTGTACCGCCATATACTACTTAGTTCGTAAGCATTATCTGATTACCATCCAGGAGTGACCCTGTTTTATGCTGGTGCTGGTATTGAGACCAGAGAATACCACCCCGCGATGGAAAATTAAATATTTATAATAATACCTATTAGCATTTAATACGAATAACGGGTTTAAGTGGTTAACAACAATACGTATTCACTCTGTGGAGAGCTGAATAATACATTAATAATATAATACTATCAGTGTGACTAGCTTTTTTTAATTCACAAACTATCACAGTTAAATGAAGATAATCTAGAGTGGAGTAAACAGTTAGCATACCGGTACCTATTAAACAACAGCTTTATAGTGCTTCGGCATGACCATTCACACGACGTCTTACGCCGCAATTTCCTAACTCGTATATCCAGGACCCGCTTGCTCTCGAGGTAGATGCCTATAACTTCTCATACGCACAGCATGACACAAGCGGGCACGACGTTAGGAGCACGCTGAAACAAAGCGAAATGCGCGCTGGTTTAGGCGACAGTATGGAGCTCTACTCGTGTGTCCGCGCCCCCACGAGCAATGTCTGTTCGGGGTGCGGTATTAGGTAGCCTTTGTCGTCGAGGTCGTGCAACGTTGCGGGCTGTGTTTCTACGAGAAATCAAATTTATGTTGGTTTTCAGTAACTTTCCAAACAGCATTTCTTCCCACCAGTTTATTCAAAGCCTTCACAGATCGTTCTGTCACCCTACAGGGCAGTGTATTCCCTTGAGAGAAGAACTGGTCACACAAGTACAGCTTAAAGTGCGAGTTAAAATGATGAGAGCTATACATTCAATGTCCTGAGGGCTACGTATACCAGGCACAATCAGGACCGTGTTATTCGAAGTCCGTCGTAGATTAAAAAAAAACAGTAACGTGATGCATGTTAGTGCTGCTTCGGTTTCTCCTCAGACCTGGTCCGGCAGCAGTGCCGGAGCAACGCCTTCAGCAACTTCCAATCCAGCCAGAGCAGTAGGACTGTGGACGCAGTCATGCACAGCCAAACATCAACGTTGTACAGCTCATACCTAAGGTGGAAAGGACCCAGACATTAAGGCATGTTCATTTTTTTAAGGTAGTTTTATGATGATAAGAACGGCGAGCGCTGGAAACCTAAGCAAGAAAATAGAAGGAAGTATTTTATTGTTTGCATAGATGTTAATGCTCATCATTATTACTATAAAACAAGGTAATTTAGTCCACCGTCACCGCAACGGTGTTGTTGCCGGCGAGAAAGGGAAAGGACAAGCTACGCGTGAAACTAAGCGAAGTATCTACCTACTCATACATAGAAAAAAGAGAAGCGGTTCTATTAGCGCTGCAAGCAATACGCTCGCTGTACGCTCAATATAGAAGATAGTTCTAAAGCCGAGTTCACACTAACGACTTTCATTGGCCCTATCAGCATCGAGCTAACTTAACTAATCCGGATAGGTTACCGCAGTACGGCTTCTGTTACCATGTTATTAAACTACCCAAAAAATACGAAAATTTGGGGAGCAATTGAAGCCTCTGCACTAAAAAAAGCATCACCGGTGAAGTATTGATTATCTCTCCTAATTTTCAGCCACTCTAAAATCGCAAAGAATTCTATTTCAGCATTTTTAACCCGACGGTCGAACAGTGTAAGTTGTAGTGACGGTCACGGGAACGTAATTGACTTTGGGGAGTTGACTCTATGCCGATAGCACCGACAGCAGTCGCTAGTGTGGACTCGGCTTCAGGCGCATCACAACGTAGCCTTAATATATTACCTCGCTATCTCTGCCGAAAGGTCTCGAAATTAATAGGCACGCCACTACTGGTCAGGAAATGAACATCTCAGAGAGACGACGAAAACAAATCGAAAACTACAAATAGGACGATTGGATCCTCTAGTTGTAAGCCCCTCCACATAAACACCTACACTATAAGTAACATAAGCGAAGCTATTGATGAACATTTTAGAAAGGGAAAAATCAAAGTGAGATTCTTCAATTTCTCAAGCCTCGTGTGAGCAGATTGGAGATTAAATGCTGGTGATCAATAATGGACAAATTGAAGAAATGTCGAGGGAATATCTCACCCAAAAAAAAAACATCCGTGACACATGAAATCATGTCACTTATAGCTCCAAACATGTGGTGAAACTAGAAGCAGTTATGCTAAAACAAAAATCAAATATGTAACTGATATTTTCATCATATTTCGTTCCATTTTTTGCAAGACCCTGTGATGTTATATAAGTAGTCTATAAAGCTAAATTATATTTATTCAGTTCGTCTGATTTCATCCCTCAGGCTATGAGTACGAGGCAATTCGAAACGTTTGTATTGAAAATTTTACTCCGAGCGCCGTTACTAACCAATGCTGTGGCGTCAGTCATCGAATATCATAGCTATACTCTAACCCTAATGGAAGATATGATTCAGGTCACAAAGAATAACGTCAGTGTGATCACGGATTTAGCATTTGGATAATATCAATATCGGATATCATTCAATAATTGCCTATCAAATTCCGCTGGGGAAATGATTTTGTGAGGGTAACTGCAGTCAGTTCCTATAAGTTAACTGATAGAGTGATGATAAGCACGAGCAAATACCGGGGTCTTCCTTATCAGCAACTTAGACAAAGTAGCACAGGACATAATGTGGCTGTACAACTTGGAAGCAAAGCTAAAAAGAAGCATGCACCAAGCAAGATCCAGCGCCCCAGATACGCACCAAGCAAGATCCGCAAGATCCAGCGCCCCAGATACGCACCAAGCAAGATCCAGCGCCCCAGATACGCACCAAGCAAGATCCAGCGCCCCAGATACGCACCAAGCAAGATCCAGCGCCCCAGATCTGAGATGACGAGCACCGCCCGTTCTGAGCAGATATCCAGTCCACCAGACGACGTCCTCAGCGGGGGAGGTGGGCCGGTCCCGCATCAGCTGGCTTAAGCGAGTCGCGTTTCTCCGAATTCTGCAGCAAGCGACAAATGTTACCACAGCTGCGGCGGCGAAACTAACTACAAAACGCCGAACTCGAATCTCGGTTTCTCTTTATATATTCGGTAGCGTTGCAAACACGAAACATCAAAAACAGACGGCGCAAGACAGGATCCTTTATGTCTTCGTTAACAATCAACCGTATTAATATTTTTTTAAAATGAACATCTCTGTGGCTAGTGAAGGTCAAACTGAAGATGTGATCGTTGATTTTAAGACAGCTATTATCTAGAAGAACGGCAACATCGTCGGCAGTCGATGGCAGCAACTGTTTACAGACCGCAGCTTAGCACTGCATTCGATAACGCAATTTTGTGTAAAACAAAATGCGACAATAATTTTAGGCATAAAATTTAGCTATAGCCAACGTCAACGACAGAAAAATAACGGCAATCGCCATGGGATAATGCAGAACATCACAAAAACCACAAATCTAAACCCAAGCTTGCTAACGTCGACATCTGATCCTTCAACATGTCCAAGTCAGCGAATTTAACTTTTGATCACAGTGGCCTCCCACAGAGCTCCCACGACTGTACACCTCATGGCACCAGAAAGAGTACGAAATTCGGAAGTAAGAATACGATGCGCATAGCAATTGAAGATTAAGAGTTGAAAATCAAACAATACAAGCTTAGTTCTGCATCGGCAAAAAACATACACTACACCACTTCCTCTCATAAGGAATAGCTAGTCGGGCACTGAAATTACCGAAGTTAAAAATGAGAGAAGACTGCTTACATGGTAAGGGAGTAAGGCTATAGTCTTGCATTATACAAACGCGGGCACCTACGCGAGGCGCAGCATACGAATACTACTCCTACAATAAGACTGCCAGAATATAATAAACTAATGAAAATAGGAGAATTCACCAACAGAAACAGAGCAGTTTCACGCACTCAGGGTTGCTAATGATGCTAAGGATGGAACTCCGCAGGTTGTCATAGGTGAGGTCGTCCCAACTGATCTTTAGGGCCCAACCTTCTCGCACAGCTTTGTTGAGATTACCTTCCTGAACACAGAATTCACGACATAAACAAATGGAATTGATTAGAAACAATGGTATTTAGTAGCTAGTAGTACCGAATGATCCAGGAATAAGATTGTAAAACACTTGGTGCGGAATGTGCACAATTTACTAATCTTAATACATATCGCTAGGAAGTTCTTAAGCCGCTATAAAGTTTCTTACTAAACACAAAGGACAAAATGGCATCTCTACGCCTGTCAGCAGCAAGTATCAGCTTAGGCTCTTGCTCAGCAGTCATGCGCCTTACCTGGTCTTTACTAAAGTTGCTCCAGAAATCAGCACTGAAATTATTCACGTTGTGCAGTTTGCCACTGGACATCTATCTGTATTATACCCTCAGATGAAGCGACGCTAACAAGAGGGAGAGCAAAAGCGAAAAAGGCACAAGAAAGAGATACTCGGGCCGATGGTTCCAACTGTGGCCCTTCAGGAGGAGTCTCGTGGGATGGGTCGCTGGCACCTATCGGCGGCCCATCGTACGGAGCAGGTTTAACAGAAAACCTGCTTACCTAATTGGCAGGAACTGCTGCCAGGCGCAAAAACTGCAGCGATAAGTTACTCGTGTTAAATGCTGATTACGTCAGGTTCTTCCTAGATATTCTGACGATTATTGATCTATGACTTTAGTAATAGGAATGTGAATACATAAAATATTGGGTATACCCTTTCACACTAAACTACAATAACTAAATAGGTCTGATTAACCTTTATTTAGTGATCCTCAATAGTAAAAATCCTTCGCACGCTTATTAACCAAAGTGGTTACGAGGTTAAAGGAGCTAACTCGTTCCTTATCAGGCGGTCACACGTTCTCTTCCAAACATGAGATGGAAGCCTCGACACTAGGGAACACAGCCTAATTGTTTCTGCCATTTATAGTTACAGTGAGAGGAGCACTGCCCTAATGGTGTGAGGTAGAGGGGGGCAGCTGTCATATACAGCATCACGCCTTTGACGTCATAGCTCAGATAATATGCGGTTGGCTGCAGTCCATCAGTCCCCTGGGCCTCAAAGAGGATATATCAACAACACGAACCAGTGCGAGAGGGTTTCTGAGCTGGACGATCAAAGCAAAGGGAACTTTTCCTTTACCTTCAATATCCTCATCTCAACAACATCCCATAGTAACTTCTATAGGGTGGTTTTACAGCGCACATCCTGCAGGCGAGAACAGGACACGTAACTGCAACAATACCTGCCTGGTCGCTGCAGACTGGAATGCCGAGGACAGGCACCCCGTGGTACGCTGCCTCCTGCATGCCGAGTAGTCCTCCGTGAGAGATGAACAGTTGTATTTTTGAGTGCCCTGGGGAGCAAATATGAAAGTATCACTCAGATGATATCGGCAGTTTTAATGGCCACAGAGAAGTTAAAATAGCAACTGGCTACCTTGAGAAAAATTTCTGACGGACTGATATACCAGTAAAAATAAGGGCATTATTAGGTACCGTGTACCGAGTTTTAAGCACGACACACCGTCCAACAAGGGCTCTACAGCCTAATGAGAAAGAAGGGGCATGTCTACAAATGTAGGCAATACCGAGCAGGTCCTGCTGCGGGGCCCACTTGGTGAGGCGTACGTTGGGCGGCAGCGGCTCCCCTACGTCTGGCAGGTCAAACTTCCACAGCACCTTGTGCGGCAGCGACTTGAACACTTCTAGTAGCACCTTTATGGTCCTGAAAGCGCATCAGAATCACAATGCACTAAACCTGAGCCATCGACTACAATTCTAGTCCACTTTATCAGCACTTACACATTCAAATCTTGATAATAATCCATGATAAAAACTCTAAGAAAATGGAAATTTAGGAAATCTATAAGCACCACTAAACACTCGCAGAACTTGTAAATACATAATTTAAACCTGACGAGGTGGTATCACAAGGGAAAATATTTGCTTCTTTTTCGATTGATTAGGGTGTTCAGAATAATAGCTGAGACTTAACTCTTGCTTTCATGAATTAACTTACATCTCCCTTCTCGTAGGAGTAACACTACAGTATAAGAAGTGTAACATATATGGCACGGTATGAATGAAAGGATTAAAGAAAACATGGAATGAAACATGAAAGACTGAAAGGTGGAAAATATTTTCATCGTCAGCTTACTACATATTAAGTTAAAAGTCTTGTCAAAATGTAATATTATCGACCTTACACTAGTGGCTCTAATCACTCACTCATCAGGCATATCGCTCGGCCTTAATGCTGAGCCGAGACTGAAGAAGATAAAGCCTGAATCACCGGCAGATGCCACCCAGTCTTCCAGCTCCTGAAAAATATATTTTAAAATCAAAAGTATTAACCAGAAGTGTGAAAAACAAGCAATTACATATATGCATTTAATACATATAAATATGCTATTTTTTCAGGAAATTTCGTAGAGCTGCAATGATAGTCAGTCTCTAGTGAACAACATAGGCTATTAGTAAAGTTAGATGAAAGTCGACCGAACTGCATACCCTAAGTGGAAAATCCATATGCACTGGTTCGTGCTGCAGACAGATAGGTATCCGCTAGGTTTCAAAGGAATGCACGGCTGCAGTGGATCACAGATTTTCAGGACGCTAGAAATAAAAATGGAAGGCTCCACTGACAGTTGCGATCCTAGGATTAATCCATTCCTGGTTATCAACACTCCTGCAATGCAGTGTGAACGCCAGAGATAAGCTGACGCTGAAAGAATTCACCAGCCAGGGGAGCAGGCGATCTCAGGTACTATAGCATGTGAACACAGCACTCTAACTTCCCGCCAGCGACAGGCACGATGAATGTAGATAGGCCTACATACCAAGCAGAATACGTGACAAACAACCCTCCAACGGGTAGCTAACAGGAAAGTTTGTCAAAAAGTCCTAGTCCACTTAACGCGAGTGTAATCACAATTTTACAAATTGGACACACTACACACTGATAAGTAAGAAAACCCTACTTTTGAAAAATAAATAGGCCGTGGCACTGTGCGACCCCAAACCAAGAAGACGCTAAATTATTGGAGCGGGTGAAGATCACAGTCCAAACCTGAAATTAGTAGAAGTATACTCATAAAAATTAACGCTTCAGGACTGCTTTCCCAACCCGCCATGAATACACAAGATATCTGATACCCATAGAGGGGTCACACTCTATACCCACAATGGGCAGGGTGGTCTCATCGGTTACATTCGTCACATCTGTAGCTGTATGAAGTGCCATCTAGTTCTGAACATATTGTGAGTCAGCTGTTGAAAGGAGCTACCTCAGGCAGGGGCTGAGGAGGCTTGCAGTGGATGCCTCCAGCCAGCAGGACGTTGGGCATGTACGGCCGTGGATGTTCAGTTAATCTCAAGCTGAGAAGCAGAGAACAATAATGATAGCAAAAGCGTATGCTTAGAGAATAAATAAATTATTTAGATAAATTCGCCCCGTTTGCCCTTCATGTAATAAAACAGCAGATTGAACGAAAATAGCGGGATATTTTTGATGATATACCTACATATTATATATGTATTGAAATACAAATTATTTCAACTATAGCTACCTATTACAAATCTTGTTAACCCTATCTGCTTCGAGGCGGTACAAAATTGTACCGCCCTACCATTTTTCGTTCACAGTGCTGCTCCCAGTGATATTCAGTGCCCAAAATTTCGTGACTTTTCTCAATTGAACATGACTATCAATAAAATTCTAATATACCAGTACATTACAGCCAAAAATATAGATAAATATAAATATTTAAGAAAATTAGATGATAACATTTCCACGTAAATTTTCTTTTTATACAAAAAGAACTTTCAAAATTATCACTAAAAGATAGCAACAAAGCTAGCAATGAAAAATAGAAGCGATTATACATACGGTCAGCTTGTGAAAGTATGAAAATTGCTGCAGATGTGCTACTGGAGTATTCACCCTGTACTGTCATGAGATATTTTCTTATATTTGAATTTAATTGACACCAAAACTATTCTGAGGCATTATTTTTTAATTAAATAGGCGAAAGAATAGTTGAATAAATGACTTTTGAGACTATGAAGAAAAAACTCTGATATTGATAAAGTCGTAAGTATTTTTAGTGGGCGGTACAAATTTGTACAGCCTTGGCGCTCAAGCGGCTGAAAAAAATTGGTAATGGATAGGGTTAAGAAGTATAACAGAAATAGCTTGGAGCAGCTTGTCGTACTGAAGATCTAACAGGGGAGCTGCTGAAGTCAGAATTCAATAGAAGACTAGGAAGCGCGAACAGGAGACCTCGAATCAAAGGTAGCAATAAGAGACAGAATGGCACCTTTATGAGACTCACCTGTTGGCTATGATAAGAGAAGCGTTGTGGTAGATGTCAGAGAGATAAGGAGTGTTGGGAGGGAAGAGTCCGGCTGACCGAGCTTCCGAGTCTATGCTGCACCCCGATGACAGGTTATAATATCAAAAGTAACATACATTAAAATTGAACTGAATTTCGAATATCAGAGGGCGCAGTAGAATTCTACAGGCATAGATTATCAAGTGCATGGTTTTATATGATGCTCTATTAGAAGTCTTTTCCTCATTCTTTCTTATATTGTCAAGAAAAAACATCATTTAGCTATTACTTTGCTTATTCTTCACGTTCACATTATGCCAAAGGCTGTGCCTCTAACAGGACAATAATCACTGTATTAACCAGTGAAACTGTTTTGATTAAGGATATGTAGGTACTGTATGAGTAGAGACCAACGATCACTGGCATTCTCCCTAATACCAAAAGGTGCAATTATAAGGATATAAAATCATAAACAACGACAGGATATGATTTTTCAAAGAAAAAGCTCACTTTACCTGTATGTGACATATGAATCTATGGCCCAGAGACCAGCGTCGTACAGTGCAGCCCTAAAGCGGTGGAGAAAAGACGTGTGGGAGAGGGGGGACATCAGCTCAGATACAGGCAGCATGGAATTCTCATCAAAGGAAGGGAAAGATGGGTTTCCCACCCGCATTCCAGACAAAGCTCCCGTCATCTCGACTTGATTTACAAGCACAAAGGGTATCTGAAAACAAAAACGCAAAACCTTAACAGCGTTTAATCTATATTATTAAATTCAGTGTTTTACTACACCAGACGCGGCACAATACTAACCATACAGAGTCAGTATGAAAGTACACTTATAAGACTCCAGGACAGACGTTCGGGAATCACTCACTAGTTCAGTTGGATTAATTCAATATTGAGGGTCGCTGGATCTTAACAGGCACCACTCAGTTTATAAATTTCTCCTCCACTGTTTACATGCGTAACAACATAAGATAGTGCCTCTGGAATTAAGCAAAAGGTCTATCATAACTGCTGCTCATACAATACCAGTCTCTTAGCATAGACAGTCCTCATACTACGCCACTTCTGACGCATTGCCCATACACGATTCATGCCAAGCAATTCAAATATAAATGCAATCGTAGAGGCCGAACAGTCCACAATTTACTCGTAAGATAGAACAGTAACAGTCAGTATAGAGTAGCTACTTCATAAGGATGTTGCTAACAACGCTATCCGTAAGAAAAGCCAGCGTACTATGTAGTTCCTATTGGGTTAAAGCCAGTAATTCTAGCTGGAGTAGCGAACCGAAAGCAAACAGTTGAAGTTCCAGAAAGCTCAGCGAATAAAATTATTTTAATCGTTATCGGTAGATCAAAGCTCAAGAAAAATCTCCACCTATGTAGTTGCTTGAAGAAGAGCCTTAACATTTAAACACCCAGCGTCCTTAACGCCCGCTGCAGTCGATGGTCTTTTATTCTACATTCTTGCTTCACAGCGTACGCATGTTTCGCCTGGGTCACGCAAACACAGCTGCGGGGACACTAAAATATTTGCTAAATACAGTATAAGCGGTCATGTCAGTCTGTTTAACAAGTGTCACTAGTAAAGCTTCTGATATCTATTCCAGCTTGTAATGAATACGAACTCGGAAAGCTGTCGTTTTCTGTTGTTGAAACAGACGCAGCAACGCGCTCCCTCGCACGATGTGAAGTGAAATTACAGGACAAACGACTACCGTCTGCAGCGGGCCTAATAAAACTTAGATGACGATACACAAGCAGCTGTTCCTACCAGAAATCAAAGGTTTTCATTTTTTTCACGAGCTGAGGATCTTAAAACATTACGTAGCTTTTGACAATTCAAGAAGAAAGCTCGGAAAATAACGGTCTCAAATACAAATACTAGGAGTGAAGTTGATTATTTACCGCACCTCGGAAAACAAAATGTATTCAAGTAAAGCACTGCATTTAAAATCGCTTACCTTCATAGCATTGATATGACCCAAGAAGCATTCACTGAAGTAAGTCGAAACAAAAGCAACATCAAATTTTTCTTCAAGGACACTGGAGATTTCCGGTGAAGCAAGAGCAGCAAGGCACATCTTCGGACCCTCCCTGAGGATGTTGATGGTAGGGGAGAGCTTGCCTCGATGTACGGTGGTCACCATGTGGTGACCAACGTCGTTGTCAGCAAACACCACCTGAGATAGCCAATATATGCAAGAAATAAAACACAATAAGTAGCAATTTTTCTCGTAGGAAGGAATTCATACAATAGCGAACACTATTAAGCCGGAGCCTCACTGACATAGCAAACGATGCAATGCAAGTTTTACTGGAGACACTGTGCCTGTGAGTGACATTGTGTCGCACGATCTGGGTTGCGTCGGTGGGGACAGTAGATTGCTGTACCCGATAATACGTGTTTTCAAGCAACAAATTTGTTGCGTCGCACGTTGCTTGCTGCTTCGATGAGGTCCCGGCCTTACAGTAGCCTATGGTACTAGTTCAGTAAATTACTTCACGAAATAATAAATACATTGCCGCACAAATTTTATTACTTGATTTAATGTAGGTATAACCGGTAGGCTATACATGGGTCCAGATGATGGTATACACTGGTGGTCACAACCATGGGCAGCATAATACTTGCAGCGTGCGGTGGTAATAGTGGGTAGGAAGAGCATTACCGTATGACTAGAGGTGGACCGGATATCCGCATGTTTTGCAATATTCGCATTCGCATGTAGACAGACGAATATTTTGCGAATATCTAAGCATATCCACCGATGAAGATCCTCTGAAATGGTGGAATATTTATCCTAATCTTTCTCAGTTAGGCAAGTCTTATCCTGATGGCTGCCAACTAGTGTTGCGAGTGAGCGTCTTTTAGTGGTGCCGGCCTAGTATACGATGAAAAACGAAGTAACCTGACAGGTGAAAGAGCAGGAAAATTGCTAGTTTTGATGTTCAACCTGCCAATAGTAGAGTTTGTTGCTTATAGTCAGAAAGTTTGAGCTTCAGTTTCAGAGCAGAACGATACAACAGAGGAAAGAGCAAGGGACATATAGTATGCCCAGTGGTGGCTCGTGCACTTTTTTAGGTGGGGCCCGCCGTATATTTCTTTTTAAGCCATTAGGTGGAAAAGCTACTATTTTTTATACAGAATTCAAGTCTTGTATGTGATAAGACTTAAATTCTGTATGAAAATAGCTTTTTCCACATAATGGCTTCAAAAAGAAAAAAAATATATACGGCGGGACCCACCTAAAACAGGGCACGAGCCGCCACTGAGTAGCTATGCCGATAGAAACGGGGAACCCATGCACGAAGGTGTTCCCACACAGGATCAGTGCGCATGGGAACAGCAAGTCGGGAAAGAAGAGGAAGAACAGAATAAAGCATGAGCAAGTAGGAGTATGAAAATGGAAGGAAGCAAAGTGGGCACGAAAAACACACTTCCCGAAGGCCTAGCCAATGGCTAAGGTAACCTACATGAGCCTCACTGGGGTCGCCAAGCCCCATAACATAGAATGGCGAACCTAACTAACCTAACCCTATAGCCCATCCTATGCCTTCTGAGGGGTAAAGACAAATGAGGAGGATATGAATAAATGCTCATCACCTCCTCTATAAATCAAAGCAATTCCTCCTGAATTAAAAAAAATGCTTTATCTATAATAAGTAGCTAGGTCAGGTAGGCTATAGCTATAGATGATAATCCAATGATGAGTGGCTATACACAACTAAACTCACTTCACGACAAAGACTGCTGGTAGTTTTACACTTTTAACGAACCAACTTTACACACTAAACACTGAAAGAGTAAAGCAAAAGAAAAAAAGAAAATTCCTAGGACAAAAGGATTAGAAATGCATGTAAAGCTGATAAATACTCACTTCTCTAACATTTCTCAGCGAGCGAAGAGGATGGTATGGGCTCAATACAGTAACCTGCATGATATAATAAACGATTAGACAGGCTTCAAGTCAGTTTTTAAAACTGCTATGGAGCAATTCAATTGCAATACACACACAGGACAATACCGGTACTAATGCAACCAAAGAGAAACTACACCCTATGCCATGCTATTAGCATAAAAAACTTTTAAACATAAAATATGTATTATTGCTTGGAAAAGCATGATACAGTCTAAGACATGTTTGAATTATTGAATTCAACCTTATCCCCCATTATGATCAACTATCAAAGTCATTTCCATTTCATAAATGTAACAGTAGCTATTTTGTTCAATATTTAGGTGAACCATGGTACTAACATCATTCCACAAAAAATAAATAGGGGGCTATGTAAATAAAAAAAACTAGAGCACTCTGAGAGTGCATAGTACAGTACCTCCACCAAGCCAGACAACTGTCACGAAAAATTAAAACTGGTTCCGAGACCATAATTTTCTTTGTATCCACACCAAAATCTTATCATTTAGGTCTTTCACTAGTGTTAACAGCTTCAGTAATTTTTTTGAAGATCCGTTCATAACTTTTTGAGTTATGCTGCTAACAAGCATTATGACAAATATGAGTCAAACATACAAACAAACCAACCGATCTGCACCAAAACTTCATCATTTATGCCATTCAATACTACTAACAACTCCTATAAATTTCATAAAGATCCATTCATTATTTTTTTAATTAATGGGCTAACAAGCATAAATATAAAAACAGTGACAAACGAACGAATGACTAATGGATCATTACAAAAATTTGGTCATTTACTCTTCATAATATACATAACAACAAAAATGTAAACTTCATAAAAGTCGGTCCATAACTTTTTGAGTTATAGCATTGGGAAAAATGAGGCAGACAAACAAACAAATGAACGGATGGATCTTCACCAAAAGTTAATCAACTGTTCCTCCTAACATACCTAACAGTCCCTGTAAATTTAGTCCAAATCTGTCCATAACTTTTTGAGTTATCTTGGTGACAGACAGAGAAACGGATAGACAGACAAATCCGACGAAAACATAACCTCCTTGGCGGTGGTAAAATTGGCTTTAAATGAAAACTGAATCATGAAGAGGGCTAGACAATCAAGTTTATTGATGGACAAAGACAATTATGATATAAAACTAAATAATGAGAATACACTAACACTTTTTACATAGGAAACCTTTGTTTTGTAAAACAAGTTGAATTCTTCTGCCCACAGAATTTGTCCATTTTTGTTACCTACTTCAGATAAAGAGATTTTGCTAGCACTTTCCAAAAGTCTTCTTTGGATGTGTATTGCTTGTCAACCTCGTAAAGAGCCTGCTTTACAATTCCCCAATAATTCTCGATTGGGTGAAAATGGAGGGCACAACATCGAACTTTTCAGACTGAAGCTCATCGCTGACAACAAAGCTTACGTTGTTTTTGCAGCGCGAGATGGAGCATTGCCGTGCGGAAATACAGTAGTTACCTATCAACCTGCAATGGTAAGTCTGCATGTCATATGAACAAAGTTGATTCAAGAAGTAAGTCGACTGTAAGCAGCAGAAGTAATTTTTACGCCATCAGGCACACGAAAAGTTCCAATTACAGTACTTCATTTCCAACAATTGCGGCCCAAATCATTATACATCAACCTTGCTGTTGCCGACGGAAACGGAAGAGGCGATTTGCCCTTTGCCAGCCCATCCTTTCCCCCATCAATCGATCATGTCCATCACGAGTTATCGTGCTCTACTTTCATCAGTAAATGTGCTGTAGTACCTAGTTTATGCTCTCCTTCACACGCTCTAGAGCCCATTGCAAAGGCAATTTTTTGGGTCGGGGAATCAGTGAAGGTTTTTAAGGTTCTTAAGCATGTCCCGTAGCAATCGACACTTCCTCACAGAACGAAGGTCACGAGTAGTCACTATTTTTAGCACTCCACAATCCGATCGAGCTTTCCTAGGAGATAGATCTGCCAAATATCGCTTCACAGAGCCAACATGGCGGCCAATGAAGCGTGCTATCGCTTCAGGAGGAATTCGATAAGCCATATCTTTCACCAAGGTAGCTTTATCAACATCAGTTAGACCCTTGCGTCTATCCACTCTAACTAAATCTTTCAGTAACTATTTTTGTGGCACACCTGCAAAGCCCAATATGTAATGTCTCGCCAAGGAAGACACCGACCACAATGATGACGGGTAACTCACCTTTGCAGCCCCCCACAGCCATGGCAAGCCCAGAGCAAGGAGCACCAGACTAGGGAGGCAAGCACAGCCCCACGCGCCAGCACAAGGAAGCACACAAACAGGCCCACACAGAACTTAGCTGAAAGGTGCGCAGTTGGCTATCATAAAGCCCAACAACAACCAAAAACAAGCCCCCAGCCCTTACAGCCCCCAAGCAGGGCAGCCAGACCAGGAAAATGGGTAGCTACTTTCCACAGTGGAGTCCAAGTAAGCTAGGGAACTCCTTATTAGCTAAGTAACAAACAACAGGGCCGACACCACAGAGACCTCTCACAACAGCAATACTCAACAAAACAAACACACACAAATGCGTGACACCGTGCAGGCAACACCACAGCTGGAAGCACAGTACTACGGTCAATCAGTCAACACTCCACCACAGCGGGCCCCAGCCCCCACCCCACACCCATCCCAGAACAGAAACAAGATAACCATCAAAACTCTAGACAAAATCGAAGAAGACGTCACCCAAGTGATGAGCCAATTTTCTCTTGAAAACCACCAAAGAATCAGCTGATACAACATCCTCAGGCCGAGCATTCCATTGCCTAACACATCATACCTAACATTTTTTAAACCAGCACCCAGTTTTCAGTTTCGGATAATTCGGACATAAGACTGTCTTACTCTGTTTTGTAATTCTGGATTAAGCAATGTCCTGGGATTGACTTCATTAGCATTAGCGGGATGTTAAAGTGTTGTGCCCGCTTGCCCAGCTAAGTTGGTGTGAATTCTTGTGAATCCCGGTAAGCTGCGTCAATGAACCGTACCTGACATTCACTCCCCAGTGTGGGTTCACTGTCCCAAGCAGTGAGGGTCGTAGTAATCATTCAACCCTTCCGTCTCTGTTGTAACAGCTTCTACAATAATTGACAAGGGCCGCGCAGTGAACTGGGGCCTACCGGGCAATGCGCATGTATATCTGCAGAACCAACGAATGCATGTCGGCCTATTTGCGGTCCCACAGACAAATATGTTTTTTCTCATACTTTTTACTTGTTCGAAGTTTCATACGAGAGCTTCGGCTTTGCCACATTCATAATCGTGTTGCAAGTGTAATTAGAAACTCGATTTCCCCAACTATCGCTGAAAAGTCAATTTTACAACACCTAATAGAGTTTTAACCCATTTCAAGAGTAGTAGAAGAAAGTTAAATGCTTAAAGCTCTAATCTTGCGGGTAAAACCAATGTGCACTGTTTTATTTCAACGGCAAATGTAAAACGCAACTTGCAGTGCCGCATCCAAAAAAATTATTTACATAGTTTACAAGCGCTGTCAGCCTATTCCAAAAGAAACTTAAAGATCTGCCATCGAGCTCAGTGTGAAAAAAACACTGATGCTTGCGACACGGGATTAATTCAAGTTTTGACCGGAAGTGTTACCTGCTCGCCATTCAAATAGATGTAATAGCACCGTCTGCTGTGTAATTATTATCGCAGGGAATTCACGACCCAATTGTGGATCGGTTGAGCGATGTTTAACTCTACGCTCTAGCGCCGGGTTGCGCCCCGCAAACTAAGGCTCAAAGCACTTCGCGAGTGATGTGTGCGCTGGTTTAGGCAGAGCGTTGTTTTGCTTTAAATAGCGCTAGTCAATACAGCATTCAATTGCTATGCTGAACAGTGCCATTAATCTATGCTTTACATTCTTTTTATGTCACAGTTTGTTAGCCCACCAGTTAAGCATTGTAAGAACTGAGGAAAGCAATACTTGCNTAACTGCAAGTCATTAACACATGACAAGAGCTGCGGGTATACGTAAAAATACGAAAAATTTAGAAGTAAGGTGAAAAGAATTCAAGGCAGAACGCACAGCAAAAAACAGATAAAGTAATACGAAATGTATTTCAAAAATACCTATTAAATACATAGTATTTAAATCCTCGAAAATGCAGTTAAATACAGTATTTAATTACATGTTTTCGAAAGTATTTGTAAATATGTACATATTTAAATAACAAAATGTATTTAAATATAATTGTATTTAAATACTGCCCATCACTGTTATTACGTTTCAATTTTTTAAGGCTCATAGCGCTGCATTATCCTACATTTTTATCCACAGAGGAAGAAATCCTTCCAAAAACGGACATTCAGCTTTAATGGACCACTGCTCTCTCATTTCAATCAGTTAGTACTTAGTAGGAGGGTCCATGGAACTCTCAAGTGGATTTGAGCCTCTTAGTTGGAATCGATGCACAATATTAGCTAGACAAACAAAAGAAAGGTTGATTGGCTTAGTACACAATAGCTACTTAATAGCCCATCTACTGCATATTATAATTTTGCTTGTCCCTCCATTAATTAAGCAGTTAGTACGACCGTGACGCTCTCATTTGTATTAGATAGAGGGAAAATTAGGTAGGGCTTCCTTCAAGTATCCATGATACAACCTTAGAAGGGACAATAGGAAGAGTAAAGTTCCAACTTAAGCTGCTACTGCTTGCAGGTCTTAGGGAGATGATTCACAGCCTGACTTGGAGAATTTATCAACCTTTGTATGCATAAAGGTATCACAACTGAGGCACTATTCTTTTGTTTTGTACAATGTCCACAGGTTCCTTCAGGATTAGACATGAAAAAATTTAGGATGATATGAGTCTGAGATATCTTTGAAGCGTGAAGAACATTGTTTTCTGTTCCACGGAATTACCACTGGTTCCAGCTAGTAGGCATAAATTCTATTACAAAATATTCGCCAAACTTTTTACTAATTGAAAATGTTAAGTATAAAGGGTGCGTGTGGTTAAAATTAGTGCTTTTATTTAACAATTTCAATATGAGTAAGATTTGACCATGGTTTGGAGAGCCAAAAAGAGCCAAACAGGTGATGATCAGGTATGCAGGAGGAGCCCATAGAAATATCCTCTTCACGGATGCGTAAATTCTCACTGTAAGTAGCTAGATGAAAGCTTCAACCAATAAAATGATAAGGTATGTGCTCAGAGTACCAAAGAATCTGAAGTTATTCTAAGTTTCACAGCTGCCACCATCCCGCCAAAGTGATGATTTAGTGCGCGTGAGTTTAATCACAAAGTCAAGGAGCTCACTTTTGTGAAAAAGAGGTTAAAACCCCAGCTCGCGTGTACAGTGAGGAGGTTTTTCCAGATAAGGTTAAGTGCTTGACAGTTCTTTGTACCTACATACATTGGGGTAAAAATGAAGCCTTCAGCAGGATTCAGCCCCAGCACACGGAGCAAAAAGCACTCAGCTCTGACTCTCCCAAAATGTTCCTGTCTTCATCAAAGCTGATGATTGGCCGTCCGAAAGTAGTACAGCCTTGAACCCTTTGGGTTGCAAACTGTGGTCAGATTGGAGATCATGGCAGGCTCGAAACCACACAGCACTCTCTTGTTGCTGCAGTGGCCAAATTTCTAATTGATGTTGAGCATAAAATAGACAGATGAATAGCCAGATAGTTTGAAGCTTTGTTAGAGCAAAAACGGAGGTCATTCTGAATGGCTAGCTATTATTTTTGCTCTTAAGAAATAAATTATAAAAGCTGCAGGTAAAAGTAATTATTTTTATTCATTAGTTTTAGTTCTGAACTTACAACATTATATAGGTATGGCTAGACTATGTCCAGTAGCTACTGTAGTAGGTCCTGATGTGCATCCAACGTATGAGTACATAAATGCGGTACAGAACAACCAAGTATATTGAAGTCCAAGTAAAAGTTACCTTTGTCAGGCATAAAATTACAAATTAGAATACAGCAAGTTAGCTTAAAGTCATTACATACCTCATACCCTACTTTTGAAAGAGCTTCAATGATTCCGTAATAAAATATTTTGTGGCTCTGAAAGCCTGCTATGGCCACAAACAAAACTTTTACAGGATGCATTAACTCTTCCAATGTTTGTGTATAAGCTTCAGATCTTTCAACATCATGATGACAGGACTCTACTGGAGAGACTCTTATTGGAAGCATAAAGCAAACTATCACAAAAATTACAAAGACTGTATCCATTACACCTAGAAAGGAATGTTAGAGGGACAAGAAGAATTTAGAAGACGTTACAAAATATATTGCAGAATATAAAAAATTATCCCTAGCCAAATAGCCTATATACTACCGTACTTAAAACCCCACATAGCTACCTATTACTGTGGTTGCATAAGATGTTGAAATACAAACTACATAGGCCTACTTGAATCACACCAGAAACAGACTCACAATATTTCCCCATCATAGGGCAGAAGTGTCAAGAAAAGATAGAGGAAAATGCAACGCTCTAAAAAGTGCGAGTTGTAATCAGCGGCCTGTAACATTGAAAAACTTAGATCCCAAACTGGAGAGACTTACGTTGCTTCCAGGAGACATGTTCTAGGAAACTCTGAGACTGAGAAAAGAAACAACGAACCACTGCAATGCAATCTAACTTCACATACTGTAGTTGCTGAAGTTCATTCAACTCTTGATGGAAAATAAATATCAAATAAAACACCAATGTATAGTGAAAAAGTGAAATGCAAGTCACAGTCCTCTATCTTCTAACTCTAAGATCTATCGAGAATCAGCAACCTACTCAGACTGAAGAGAATATTCAAAGTAGATCAACAATGAATTTGCCTATAGTTGATAGTCCTATAAAGTTTATAAAGATGTTAAAACAATGATTTTTGGAAATATTGCAGTTACCTAACATTTTCAGAGAATCCATGAAAGCCCAAGGTCTACTAAGCTAATTGACAATGTACTCATGCATTCATTTGGGATGCTCACTGACACATCAAGAAGGGATCGGCACGAGTCGGGTCCTGTAGGTGAATCTGTTGCTGGGCAAGAGAACGAGAGTGATTTTGGATGATGAATTTGGAGATGACTCCCAAGAACTGTCACAGTCAGTGGTTTCCTCTGAAAATACTGATGATGGTGGATGTGCTGTAGCTGCTCGAACCAGAAACCAGCAGAAGGAAGCCCAAACAAAAAGGTTAAAAGTGATAGAGCAAATGGAAATTCTTCCAAGGAAGATAAGAATAAAGGACAAGGAAAAATAACATCAGCCAATGGGCCACAATGGCACAACTGATGCAGTACTTGTCATTGATCAGCTAAATTTTCATAGCCTTAGTAATAAAGTTTCAGAAGTAAAGCTACTTCTTTATGCTCAAAAACCGTATGTTCTTGCTCTTTGTGAGACCAGGATATCCGCTTCTTACCCTAAGTTTATCAACTACACTGCTACTTGGAAATGCCGCCCCAATAATTCTATTGGTGGGGGGCTTGGATTACTGGTCTAGCTGGCATTCCTTACCCAGTACTAGATTTGGATCCTTTTGTTGGAGGGAGCCTTGAAGTTCAGGCCATCACTTTCTTTATGCAAGATTTCAATAACCTGATCATAGTCAATTTTTATTATCCTAAGAGAAATGTCTCACACCGGGAATTACTACATTATATAAGGCAACTGGAAACTATGTTTGTCATGCTTGGTGACCTTAATGCCCATTCAATTCTGTTGAACACAGCTTCAGCTGCTTCAATCCCACTGGGAGCTCCTTAGAAATGCTCCTTCTTGATAATAACGTTTGTCTTTTTACTCCTCCCAATATGTAGCTACACTTACTTGTATGCTGCAACAGGTAAGAGGTCTTGCCTGGATGTTCGTTTGGCATCACACAATGTTGCAGCTGGAGCCTCAGTGCAATTATTGAGATGTAGGAAGTGACCATTTACCTGTCTGTAGCACTTTCTCATTGAAACCAGTTGTGTATCAAATCAAAAAGAGGCCTAAATGGCAGTACAGCCCACACATGCTGAAAGATTACTCTAATTCAGTTTCCTCTTCCTCTCTCCTGCAGCCAGTGGCTGTAGAACATCTTGCCGCAGATTTTACGGATAGGATCCTGACTGCTGCTCAATGTTCATTGGAACAAACTAGTCCCACACCGAAAGAGAGTGCTGGTGTCTATTGGTGGGAGGACGAGTGCAAAGCTATCATTTCCCAACGTAGTAAAGCTCGGATATCTCTAGAAAGACAACCAAAATCAGATAATAGGGTACAATATAGGGATCTGTGTGCTAAAGCACAGGCCCTTCTTAAGAAGAAGAAGAAACAAGAATCATTTATATGATTTATTTCTACTTTGCATTTTGAGATTCCTAGTGCAGTTACTTAGAAAAGATTCAAGCTGCTGAGAGGATACACTGCTCCAGCGAGAGTCTCATTAGAATTTGGCAATGACTTAATCACAGAGCCAAAGGAAAAGCAGATATACTGCTGAGCATTTTAGAGTAGTTGCTGTTCCAGGGCAGCACATTTCCCTCCTTAACTTTGAGGCTTCATTTGCTGAAGTCGTGGAGAATCAAGCACCAGATTACAACCTGCCAAATACCTTGACAGAATTGCAAAATGCACTGCAACACTGAAGAGACTCTACCCTTGGATTTGACTCTATCTCGTATAAATGCTGAAATGCTAACCTTTGCCTAATCTGGAAGAAGTCCTAAATATATTTAACCAAAGTTACTTAACTGGTGTCCTCCCACCACCATGGAAGGAAGGGCTGGTCGCTCCTATTTTAAAAATAGATAACCTTCATTGGTTACTCCCTACTGACCAATAACTATGTTATCTTGCTTAAGTAAAGTATTTAGAGGATTCTGAAAAGCCACCCAGAGTTCCTTGTAGAGAAGAACGCCATATTACCAGAAACCCAATGTGGTTTTTGTAGAGGAAAATGCATACTTGATGTCCTCCTTAGGGTTGAAGATATAATAAAAGGAATTACTCAAAAACAAATTTACCTTATTGTATACTGTATGTAGACTTGAAAAGTGCCTTCGACACGGTATGGGTTACTGGCCTATCACATATAGGTATAAATTAATTAACTGTGGCATTAGTGTTGCGGTGGCGCACAAGCTACTTAGAGGGAAGAACAATTAGTGTCTTAGTGGATGGTATACCTTCAGATCCTGTGTCACTTCAGGCTGGTGTACCGCAGGGTGCAGTGCTCTCTCCTTTGCTGTGTGAATGCTTATGGATATTCCTGCTGATCCAATTGTGCAACTGCATATTTATGCAGATGATATTACTATAACTTGTACAGGAGATACCTAACACTCAGCAGGTGCGTGATAATATGCAGCGCTATCTAATTATCTATGAGCTATGGCCCTGTAGGCTTGTACCAGGGGCCCTGTAGGCTCGTACCAGGGGCCCTGTAGGCTCGTACCTGGGGCATGATTATCAACCCTGAAATGACGTCGGTAGTACTACTACTACAGCATTTCACTCGTAGGCGGGTTGTTTGCCCTCCACTCCAATTAGACAACACCCTTATAAAATGTGTTCCTGTTCAACGCTTATTGTGTCTCTATTTTGAACCTCTTCTTACATGGACAGCACATATTGATTACCTGAAGAGAGACTCCTTACAGCGCCTCAACCTACTAAAAATGTTTTCATCTCCTTCTTCAGGGGCCTCCACTGTTCTATTGAGAAACTTCTATGTTTCATTTATAAGGTCAAAAATAGCCTCTGGGGATATTCTTTTTCATTGGCAGCAGAGACCTACTTTAATAAGTTAAAAGTCCTACAATATCCTTGTATTAAAAATATTTTAGAAGCCAGAAATACCACTCCAATTCTTTCTCTCCAAGTAGAAGCTTTTTTGCCAGCTCTAAAATTATATTTCACTCATCTACTAGTGAAACAATATCTCAATTTGCATTACCGGTCAGATTCAGACCTCACAAGCATGCTTGTGAGGCGTAAAACTGGACCACCTCCTCACTCATTCACAACTAGGTCCATTGAATGGTCCCATATCTCCTATGTGCCAAATTAAATTCACAGTGGCTAGTCTTTATCTCTATCCCCCTTGGATGTCTTTTCAAAGATATCAGTGAAATTTTACTTTAGGTCCAAAATGGAATTTCAAAATTGTATGGTGTTATATAGGTAAAAGGACCCATTTAAACACATTCTTTAGGAATACCATTTTCCTCGCAAATGCTTAGTTTTCAAGATATTTTATTTTCAAGTTCCCATTGTTTTCCTATGGGAGAAAATACCCAGTGACTCCACAAGAGGTTAGGGTAGCTTAGGCAAGGTTAGGGTATGTTAGGTTAGGGTAGGGCAGCTTGCGGTAGGTTAGGTTAGATCTGTTTCGGGGTGTTTTCACCACCCCCATTTTTTGCTATAAAATGACATCTGTTGAGAAGATAATGGTTAGTAATAACTACTAGGGTAATGTCTCAATTACCGAATGCGTTTCTATTACCGAACGCAATAAGATTCCTACCTATATTCGGTAATAGATGGGCATTCGGCAATTGAGACATTACCCTACTGCTAAAAAACAAGAACTACTTGCTCAAAAAAATTATTTTTCTGTCTTTTTTTTGTGGGATGGCTTCGGACATCTGTCTGTACTAATCAGTTTACACATACTAGTCAATAATATTTAAACTGTTCGCGTGAGGGCAAAATTTTTACGTAAATAATAAGCTCGGCATTGTTCCTTAATTAACAGAATTTGTAGACAAAGGCGATTGTCTTTAAACTGTCCGCGGGGGTGGAGGGGTACATTTTTTATCCAAGCGATGAGTTTGACCCATATATATGATGCAGTCCACTACCTCAAGCTTAACCAAAATACTGCTTGAGTTGATAATCTGTGGGAATAATGAGACATTACCTAAACATGAAAAAAGTAGGTAGTAAGGTACACCTAAAAAGTTAAAAATTGTCACTCTTATTATTTACTGCCCTTCCCCTTCCCTATAGCAATGAAATGCATCTTAAATAGCCTAATTTGATCCTTAGTAACTTCTCTACCACTGGACACTTCCAGATTTCCTGTATGTCAGCCATATTTCAGAAAGTGTGCATTGTCGCCAATTATCTGGCGACTTTTCATGATTAGAAATGACCATCTGTGTCTTTTTGGCGACTCTAAGAGAGGGGCTTTGCACAAATATGTCTTTTTGGTGACTGCAGAANACTGGCGACAACATTTTGGACTAGTGGCAACTAATTTTGTGGCGACTGGCGACCTGATTACCCCGGCAACCAGCCCCCTTGACCCTCGTTTGGCGACTCCTCTGCCACACTCTGGAATGTGGTATGTCAGTTTCATTTTGAAATATAACTAGGCTCTATAATGAAAAAAAAACACCCGCGGCGAATTCACCCCACGGCGAAATCACCCCGTTGTACCCTATGACATGGAAATTATTTTCTTGCAAAAAGTGATCAGAGACTAACGCTCTTCCCCTATCTTAAAACATCCTATAGAAGAGTAGAAAGTTCCAACTTTCTATCCCCAGAGGTTTTAAAGTAATGATCAAGTATGCGGAAAATGCGATGAATCACCCGGTCAACGCTAATCGTGCGTCATTAATTCTTTTACTTCTCTCCAAATCATACCCGAGAGATTTAGGAGGCACAGCACTTGCTAGCTTCTGTAATTTACAGCAAAGAAAGGAAAATGTAACTCCACTGCCAAGGTCTTCAGGAAGTCACAAAATGAGGCAAATTTGTCAGCGAAGATCATTAGATCTTTACCATACTCTGCAGTCTGGAGTGATACTAGCCCATTGCTAGGGTCAAATTGAGCACATGTGTCATTGCCACCAAAGATCATTAGNAATGTAACTCCATTGCCAAGGTCTTTAGGAAGTCACAAAATGAGGCAAATTTGTCAGCGAAGATCATTAGATCTTTACCATACTCTGCAGTCTGGAGTGATACTAGCCCATTGCTAGGGTCAAATTGAGCACATGTGTCATTGCCACAAAAGATCATTAGGGTAATGTCTCAATTACCGAATGCCTTTCTATTACCGAACGCAATAAGATTCCTACCTATATTCGGTAATAGATGGCCATTCGGTAATTGAGACATTACCCTAGATCTTTGCCATACTCTGCAGTCCGGAGTGATAGGTACAACCAGGGTCAATTTGAGCACATGTGTCATTTATTTCATAGCAACACTTAAGGAAAGAGAGAATTTTTCAATACCAACAACTGCAATCAGCAACCAGAGCCAGCTGTGTTGTCATTGATTATCATGATGGCTGGATCCTGCTGGGCTACTGTTCACGGAGGTAGCCTACATATATCTGCGGTAATATAATCTCTCGAGCGGTGAAAGTGAAACTAGATAATTGAGTGAAAAGAATAACTTTCATACTTTACGGTGATTGATTACTTAACATATGTTCTGGTGAAGCCGAACACAAAGTCTTTATTCTTAGTTAATCATTTCTTTTGCAAGGGCAACCGCAGGACACATTCGACACGAGATTACCGAACAGCGAGTCGAACACCGTTGCTATAGCGACGGTGATGTCAAAGTTACCATGGTAACCGGAAGGATACTATAAATACCATGTGTTCCGCAAATTGTGTACAAATGTTTTATTGCTTGTATTGACTTCCGTAGAAAAAAATAAATAAATAAACATGATTTTTAGGCCACAATTCTCATCTCTGTTTACAATGCTGTTAAACTTCAAATTTTCAAAACTTCTTCAAATAGATATGATGTTTATGGGCATAGAGTTATTGATAAAATTTTTTTGACATAAAGCTAGTTTTCATGTAGAAAGCGAGAAAATTTGGCCAAACTAAGCATTGTTTAATACATAACCTAAATTTAGTTTTAGATTGTCAGTGAAGTGGTCAATGCTGAAACCTTAAATTAATATAACAGTGTATCTGGCCTTAAAGTTATATCCAGCAGACAAACCGACATACGAACAATAACCACTATTTCTCCCTAAGAGACGGCATATGCATTGACGCTTCATGATTATTGCTAAAAAATAATAGTGACTTTTTTCTGCACAGAAATTCCGATACATCAGTTGCCCCTATGTTCGTTAGTTAATTAAATAGCTAGTTTCTGCAATGATTTAGTGCTTTCCACGCAAATTTTTAGTACAATATTCCCTCCTAAAGGGGTTTGCACACGTACGACTTTCGTCAGCCCCAGCGCCAACACGTGTTGTCGTCAGAGACAACGCCAACCAACTTTTTGCTTCACACGCATTTTTGCCTCGCGTTGTTCCTAGCGCCTTATAGCAAACGTAAACAAAC
>LQNS02278187.1:7068651-7079597 GCA_001587735.2 Parhyale hawaiensis
AATTTACGTGTCAATTTACAATATTCTAATTAGACAGTTTTGATTGACCTTCTAACGTAAACGTACATATATATGTAGCCGGCGCTGAAAAGCTGATAGGTTATGTACAAATCAACCAGAAGAATGTGTATTAAAATGCCTACATTTAACAAGTCACAAACAGTTTTTCTTAGGATCACGATTTGCGAGTATTTCCACCGTCGTTGTTTTCATCTTCTTCATAGTTATTGCACATAACTTAATTGTTGATGCACTTTTCATATTTATTAATGCTTTTAAGCATTATAACATGCAAAAGTTTTCATCTCAACCCGCTATGAATAAGAATTTCTCAGCTACTAGGTAATAAATTATGTTAATTTTTTTATTAGTCGCATTAATAAGAGTAGAACGCCGAAGAAGACTGTATTTATCAAACACGGCGAGTATTGGTGTGCTTATTTCCGTCTTCACAAGCGTAAATAAAGTGGGCGGTTATTCGTAATAGCGTTTATTGATGCTCACAATTGGCGTTTTTCTATGCTTTTATTGTTTCTTCTTCTTAGCGTTCACTTTGGGCTTGCTGCCACAGCAGCGTCTGTAAACTGCTCTCAGTATTTTGTACTCAATCCACAGGACCAGCAGGAGGATCGCTGCGACCGCGAGCCACACATCCGTGTTGTACAGTTGGTACCTGTGGGAGGTAACGTGAGGTGATTAGTGAGTTTGGGGCAATGGCAAGCAGGATGATGATATGAACTATTGCGACAGAGGCAGTTTAGGTAGAGTTTCTAGCATTCACTCGTTGAGTTATTAAACTCAAAAGCGAATTATGAAATATAGCCATAATGCATTGGGCCGTGAGGCATCAACATAGGTATGCATATCGGACCACCAAGTCCAGCGAGTATTAAAGCCATGATAACGTTTCTTACAAAGTGATACACAGCATCGAAGATGTCAAGGCTGCAAAGGTTATCAACCATGGGCCAAGTTTTTTATAGTTTGCAAAGATATTATGAGCAGAAATCACACCCGACAGATAATACTCGTACTCACCAAGCAAGATCCAGCGCCCCAGATCTGAGATGACGAGCACCGCCCGTTCTGATCAGATATCCTGTCCACCAGACGACGTCATCAGCTGGAGAAGTTATTTGGTCTCGCATCAGCCGCCCGAGCTTTGCAACCCTCTCGCGAGCTCTGGAAAAAGAATAACAATATAAATGTAAATTCATAGCATATTCATGCTTTTCCAATTATTGTAAGTTCGTATAATGAAACGAGAACTTATTACACGTATATAATTGATCTTCATTCTAGCAAAAAAATGTTAATTAAGAGAGGGAGGATGAAGAGCAAATTGCAGTACCTGGCTTTATCTAGATGATAATATATAGCATAGGACGGCTTACTCAGCGTCGTCGATGAGGCTGAGGATAGTCTTCCTCAGGCTGTCATAATCAAGCTCCTCCCATGCAAGCTTTTTACCCCAGCCTTGCTGCTCAGCTTTGTTCATGTTGCCATCCTGCAACATATGGCACAATTTCATATATCCGCATTGATTAATGACGTAAAAACTAGCTACTGCAGTGATTAAACTAATAATGATCAGAGGCGGTTCGCGCATTGGGACCAGAGAGGCCGGACCCCATTAACAAACAGGACGAAAGAATATAAAATTGCAAAAATTAGAACGAGTATCTATAATATTAATAGCGTTGTTCCTTCGCTCGTTGTTTCGTTCCTTCGTGTGTTACGCTCTTCAATAAAGGATAGGGGAAAATTCAACTTGTAAGAAGCTATGATTTTCGCTGGAGGAATTTCAACCTCAGCTGTTTTCTTTCAGCTCGCACTTGAAAAAATTTCAGTCAGTTTCGAAGCAACGACATGAAGTTCATTTTGCACGTATCATACCTACCATGATTTCTTTCAAATCTCATTTATTGTAATATTCACGTTGCTAGGTTTGCATAACGATCCAAATATGGGAAAATCCGATCGTATCCATAATACGGTTCAAACAAAGCTGTTCTCAACTGCATCATTCTAAGCTGCATTTTTCAAGTGCAAGTGCGATGCTTAGAGAAATGATGTAAGCTAACAGAAAAAGTACTTTCTTTGTGCTTTTCATCGCATTATCGCATTCTTCAATCAGTACTATATAATAATTCACGTCGTGTTTTTATTTATTTATAACTATATTTATATCTTTCCTGTCACGCTCTAGGGGAATAAGATAGGAGAAAGTTCAGGTGTCGAAGACGGTATCTTGGATACGGGGGTCGCACTTGGGCGCTCCAGGCAGAATGCTGAATTTTCATTAAAGAAGCCTCTGAACAGTAATAAGCACAGGAGACAGAGGGGGCTTTCCTGAGGTGTTAATTTTCTACCGTCATTTTTAATGACGGCCCGGGCCACTAGTATCTAACAAAATGCCATCTCAAGACAAAAAGTACTTTCAGCGATGTGGATAAATCTTTTCCTGCTTAATGGGCTGAGTGTTGTACTATGTTGGCAGGCTATCGCACATCAAGTGTAAAGCAGCCACGGGTCCCGCAGTAGAGTTGATATCATCAAATATACCGATGAAATATGGAAACGTTAAAAATACGAAAGTCTAAATAATATCTTCAGACGGTGAGAAACAAAGGATAGCGAAGGCGTGTAAATATAGAAGAGAAGCAATGAAAATAGTACCTCTTAAAAGCGAGATTGTTATATTTGCTTATGCTGTCTTTATATCTCTATCATGATATTCAAGGGCAAAAATTTCGCTGGTCAGATATCTGCGAGATCCACCAGTAATATAGTGTCTAGATATGTTGTGCATGTACAAGGTGACTTAGGGCACGCACGTCTACGTAAGAGTTGCATTGCCATGCAATTCTGCATCTGATTGGACATTGCTATGCCACTAAAAAGAATATCTAAGGTAATAGGTATGAGTCGTTTCTGGCAGTTTGTACGTTATAACAAGTAGCAATGGCCAAGCTGTGGGAATATGTACCTCCTACTTTTGAGTTAGTTTTTAGAGTTGCAATGACGCATAGTTTTTGCGGGACTTTCAATTTGGAACACGGGAGCGCTTCACGTTTTTGGAACAGTTGTTTCTGTGCGCATGATAACGGTTAAATCTATTAAGAAACATCGATTGTAAATCATATGTACAGACTGTACAGTTGTGAAGTGAAACTCAGAAGTAATTCAGAGACAGAGTCCAAAGTGAGCACGTGGCCCTGGCTGTAGTGGAATAGCTGCCGCGGCTCGGAGTTTAAGCAGTTAATTGAATATAATATTAGATAAGTCGAAGCTGCATACACAGCAATGCAAGGGGAAGGATAGGGAGCGATGTTGCCATGTTTCGACTCTCGCACTTGAGGCAGTTCGTTAGGATTTAGGAACAGACGCTATTCATCGGTAGGTTAGGTTGAGAAGCTGCATTAGGTGAACTAAATTGAGTTATAGTAGCGTAAGGTTTGGTTGTTTCATTATAAAAAGTGAGGACATTAACTAACCGACCGTGGAATTTCCACGGGTCCCGCTAGCTTCATAATAATCTTTTCTGGGATTCAAGACCCAACTTCAACATAGAAAATAACTTTTCCCTCACAATCTCTTCCAAAAGAATGCCGAAGGGCCAGCATCTCTTTGCCCTATTTTGTCTTAAAATCACAGCTCTCAAGGAGAGAGATTGGCGAGCCGAGCAGTATCGAGCTGCTTCGGTTCAAATGAATGACTGCAAAGGGCCGAAGGCAGCAAATATAGACCAGCTAAGATAGACGTCAAGGACCAAGGAGGTTTAATAAATCTATCAAAACTCCTTGCCAAGGAGCTCGGTGAGAGTCAAGGAATTTTCTATTGAAAATCCTTGGGGAGCGTCTAGCCTGCCTGGGATTTCGCAGCGCTAAAGATTAACTTTGCATTACTCACCCTCATTATGGCTCGGTTTCTAAAGAGAGAACCTACTACAGTGAGAGCGTTAGCTCCTTGGAAACATGGAGATCATTTAGAACATAAACAGCGCGCCTAAGGTCACTACGATTGTTTTAATTAAGTTTAGATTGAACTGCAGGCGAGCTGTTTCCACCCACTCAAAGAGCCACGAACCACTACTGTTAATAACACTAATTGTAAAAAAAATCAGTATACTCACTTATTTCGGACACGATAGAAATATTTTCACAACTTTACTTGTAAGCATGTAAGAGAATGAGAAAGCGTACATAGTCAGCAGTAGATATAAAGGCTTATTAAAAAACTGTAGTAAAGTTTTGACACTGAGTTCGCTCTTCTGATCCGAGCCAATTCTATAAGAAATGGAAAACGATGGAAGTGAGGCTACATGCAACAAGCAATTTTCAGTGTTCATTACCTGATCCCCAAACACTGGGATGCCGAGCACAGGAGTCCCGTGGTAAGTTGCCTCTTGCGTGCTGAGGTGCCCCCCGTGGGTGATGAAGAGTCTCATTTTTGGGTGTCCTGCCAATGAGATTATACTTTAATCCGACCGAATTGCAAATATGTGAGAATGGCCTACGCGCGCAAGGCCCCCATTTTAGCTGTAGCTTGGAAGCTTCCTGTCGCGGATTCAAATTTCCTGTGCGCGCAAATGTCTGAGTGCTGAGTTTCTATGTCGGAGCTTGCGCGTTCGCCTTCCCTTCAGAGAGGTGAATTCCTGCGATACTCGGTCATTGTTCTGGCATTCAAACGTCATTGTGGAGGCTCAGCCTTAGCAGAAATGGGACCTGTTGGGAATGCGGGTTGGGACGATTGGATGGGTCACTGTGTTAAATGAGCCTTCCGACTCAGACGCTAATAAAGCTCTGATCGTCTTTAGTAGGCTGCATCAGGGTACTCTTTTGCGCACTAGCAAGCATCAATCTGCAGCACGAACCAGTGCATATGGACATCATAGTTGGGGTATGTGATCGAGTTTAACTTACTTTTACCAGCCACACGTACCTGCAGTCGTGACTATAGCAAACATGGATGCGGGAAGCGGTTGGGTGAGAAGAAGTCATAAGTGATTGGAATGTTATTGCGGGATAATTGGAGCTTGACAGCGTTGAGTGTCAGTCACATTAGTTCTAAGGGAAATGCTAAGTTCTTCTGATCACTATTTGAAATAAACTCTGATAGTGGAGAAATTGCGAAGCTGAGGAGTCGGCGACGCCGGTGCCGATTCACCGGGTTTGGGTAAGTAACGAGGAAGGACTGAATTTGCTGCAGTCTCATACACAATCGTTTTGGGCTTATCGCCGGAGACTACGCCCAAGGTAGCGATACAAACTCTCAGAATTGCAACTCCAGTCGATAAAAACAGCTTTATAAAAGGCAAAGTCGCTTTGATTGCACACAAAGCTAGGAAACCTACATGCACTGGTTTGTGCCGCATGTATATGCCCACTTGGGCTCATCACAGCGTACGGCTTTAATCGATCGCAACTTGTCTGGGCTATGGCGTCATATTGACGGACTACCTGACAGAAAACTGCGCCCGCGACCCCACGGCTAGTGCCCTCCTACTGACCACGAGTGAAAAAATTGCTGACGCTCCACATTCTTGAGCGTCAAGATTTTCCTTCCCTGGTGTGGCTCGCACCCCCAACGTCTCCATAATCAGGAAGACAAAAACCGTGGCACTGAGCTAGAAGTAGAGGAATGGAGCACCCCCACAGAATGTCAAAGGAGCAGCGGAGAGCCCACATCAAAATCCAAGCGAATGGAAACTGCAGGTGAGGATCGTGATAGAAGAATCAGAACGTATGCAGGAATAGAAAACAGGAAAGAAGTAAGTTGGGCACTAATAGAAAAAATTGTTGTTTGAAGCGCTTCGTCGGACCAAATGCAAATATGGAAGATAAGCAACTGTACGTACAACTTGCAGCACGTAGAATTGCACGGATAGCCGAAGACAATAAGAACTAGAATGCCTCATGGCGTAAGACCATCACCCGCGGCGGGAATAAATTTCATCGCCGTCATTTTTGATGGCCTGCTAATCCTAGTTTCTTGGCATGCGTCACATCGAAAACAGCCCACTAGACTCCCTGGAAAAATCATGAACATAGCCCAATTCCTTCTACCTATTTTTGGGTGGAGAGTAGATTTCGTCATCGTCATTTTTTATGGCCAGCTATTCCTCATTAGACTTCCTGTAAAAATTATGAACATTACTCAACTCCTTTGACCACTTTTTGAGTGGACAGACAAATTTACAAATATACAATTATTTATACTTAAATCTTCAACGAAAACATTATCACCTCTCTCACTTCGTTCGCGGATATTAAACATTTCAAATCATATACTGAAATTTAGACTTCCGAAACCCACAAAAGAATTAGATTAGACAATAACTCTTCACGGGACTGACAACTACGGATAAAAATGCGACGAATACAGTTATTTCGTCATTGAATGACTACATGAATATAGAGGTACAGCCTATTAAACGCGCCATAATTAAGTGTCAAATATCATTGTACATGCATGATCGCATACGTGCGGGTTCACTGATACGCACATGGGAATTATTTCAATATAGCATTCGACAGCGATTACAAATTGGTTTTGAAACCATAACTTTGTTTTCATCAGCACCAAAATATGTTCATTTGTGTTTTTCGACAGTAATAACACTGTAATTTTGTTGAAGATCCGTTCATAACTTTTCGAGTTATGCAGCTGACAAACCTTAAGCATCTGGGCAGGCAGGGTATCATCTATCTCACCAGATTATACAATCTCTCCCTAGCTCAAGCAAACATCCCCGCCTTATGGAAGTTAGCTGTCATAATTGCCATCTTAAAACCATCTAAACCTGCGGATAAAGGATCATCTTACCGCCCAATATCGCTCTTGTGTCCCGCTGTGATAGTCTTAGAGCGCCTTCTCCTGCCTTTTATCAATGAGGCTTACCAACCAGCCCCTCACCAACACGGTTTCCGGCCCATGCACTCTACCACATCTGCTCTTTTTCCTTTGGCCTTCCAAGCAACCCGCGGTATGAATAAACCTAAACCCCATGGCCGCACGGTTGCCTTGCTCATTGACTTCAGCAAAGCGTTCGACACCGTTCCCACTGAGTGCCTCCTCTCCTCAGTTTCCAGCACCACACTCCACCACAACGTTGTCAGATGGCTCGCGGCTTACCTCAGGGGTCGATTAGCCTGCTGCCTCTATAACGGTTCCCGCTCCCAGTTCCGGGCTGTCAAGGCGGAGGTTCCTCAGGGCTCGGTCGTCTCGCCCTCCCTGTTCAACCTCTTCGTCCCTGACTTTCCCATCCCTCGGGACTAGCTCTACTACCCCTCTGTAACATCTTACGCCGACGACTTCACTGTCGTGGCGTCTCATCGCGATCCTCTCACCGCTGCTACCGCTCTCTCGGGCCACTCTGCCTCAGTCAGCAAATGGGCAGCAAACAAGGGCCTCACCATATCAACCTCCAAATCTAATTTAACTCTATGGACAACCGACACTCATCAGTCAACACTTGACCCCGGCATCACTATGAACGACTCTACCCTTCCTCTAGAGCGGCGCCCCAAAATCCTTGGCGTCACTTTTGACACCCACTTCATCTTTACACCGCACATCACTTTCACAGCCGCTCGAGCCTCCACTCTCCAGCCGCCTTAGACTGCTCAAGGCCCTAGCGGGCATTCGCTGGGGCCAGTGCAAGGAGACCCTGCTTCTCACATACAGGGCATTTGTCCGACCTCTCATCACCTACGCGGCTCCAGTTTGGTATCCTGGGGCTCGCCAATCCGCGGTTCGCAAGCTGCAGACGGTTCAAAACGCCGCTCTCCGCACCGCAACCGGGTGCCTCCGCATGGCTTCTGTGGACCATCTCCACGCTAAGTCCAAGATGCTGAGGATCGATCAATCCCTCGACCTCCAGTGCCGTCAATACCTCGTTTCCGCCCTTCGTCCTGAACACCCAGTCCACTCTGCTGTCACCGCACAGGCTGGCCCCCGTCTCATCCGCCACAACTTAGCAACCAAATTCCAACCTGATATCAACCACCTACTTACTGATAATATCATGCCTTACCCAGAGTACCGCTCAGCGATTTCCTCCCTCCACCGATCTGCCGTGCAAGCCTCACTAGACAGCCTACCCGTTAACAAGGTTCTGGGCTCTGCCCCGCCGGAGATTTCGCCCGACGAGGCGGTCCTCTCTCGAACGGCCGGTTCCACTCTATCACAGTTGCGCTCAGGTTTCTGCTCTGTCTTGATGTCATACCGCCATAGGATCGGACTGGCGGATTCTGACACCTGCCCCGAGTGCCACCGCGCCCCCATACCGTAAACCACCTGTTTGAGTGTCCTGCCCACCCTACCGCCCTCCTTCCTACCTCTCTATGGGACAGCCCTCTATCTGTGACTGACTTCTTGTGTTTCCTGCCTTCCTTCTCATACCTTCCGCCACACGCACGACCCCCTCCGGAGCCGCCCCCTACGTAACAACAACAACAACAACACAAACCTTAGTCACACAAACAGGTCAGCCGATCATCAGTAAAAATATGATCATTTACTCTTTGTAATATACCTAACAACTAAAATAATTTTCGCAAAGATCCGTCAATAAGTTTCTGAGTTTTTTTGTTGATACACAAACAAAGAGACAAACTCGTCTAAAACATTATCAGTTTGACGGAGGTAATAAAGAACATACCCAGCAGGTCCTGTTGAGGGGCCCACTTGGTGAGGCGCACGTTGGGGGGCAGCGGCTCCCCTACGTCTGGCAGGTCGAACTTCCACAGCACTTTCTGCGGCAGCGACTTGAACACCGACAGCAGAACCTTTATGGTTCTGAAAGTGTACAATCAAAATGTTGTACTCAGTACTAAATGCTTAGTTAAATCACCACGTTTAGGGTAATCCGGATTCAAATTTTAATAGGTAGCCTTTAATTGACCTTGAATTCTGTAACAGTTTTTTGTCTTAATCACTAATTGAATTATCTTAGGCAGATTCATATCAATAACTTCTTGCATTACTCTCCAAACAATTAAATACTTTCTTAATATACATTCGAATTCATATTCTACTGCTCAAACACCCGCTCCCCCCATCATCTAGTAAATTGAACACACTAGCAAATAGGTGCACTTACATCCTATCGAAGATGCCTCTGCTAGAGTCCTTGCCAATATCGTGCTAATAAACATGTCCTAGCGCTGACACCTATGGCATCGCTGAGTGCATTCTTTCACAAGAAATAAATATTATTCGTAGTTAGTTGCAGCTTTACAGCGGCAGCTACGCTCAGCGACGTTGTGGTGAATAAACTGTACTTGGCAACTCTATAGAAGTTAGAGAAACTCAAGCACAAGCATCCCAGGTTATATCTGCAAGGATATCAAACTCTCAGGGTGCTGTGCTCTGTACTATGATGCTTGCTATCGTTGTACGACGATGCCGAGCAAAGCGATGCCCACGAAGCTTGACTGGTCCGGAACTTAAAACAAGTGCGTTGATTTCGCCGCGTTGAATCGTGTTGCGGGCATTAACATAACTGGAGAACGCTTTGTAGATTTACAGTTACCTCACTTGCTGAGCAAACTAAACTCACAGCTAAAATTTTAATACATATTTTAGGGAACTCAAAGCTGTGTCTATGAAAGCTCAACAAAACATTTGGACGATTAGTCGATGAAACTCGTTTCCATGGCTAGCGTGTGCACCAGCCTTTACAGAGAATAGCCAACACTCACTCCATCGGCATGTCGCTGGGCCGGACTGCTGACCCCAGACTGAAGAATATGAAGCCAGCGTCTCCTGAAGAAGCCACCCAATCCTCTAAATCCTGAAATTGTATAAAAAGAAGTGGCAACTGCAACACTATAAAGATAAATAGCCTCATTCTCCATTCCCTTGAAAGTGTTCACTTAGCAAATTGCCCGAATGCTCTCACGTATCCCTGCAAACGCCACTGTGTGACTACCTAAGAATTACCAAAATTTTAGCCGTCGAGTAAGATAGCTTCAGGCAAGCATATCTAGTAAAATGCTATCTGAAACATCAATAAATTTGCAGGGAATACCAACTTATAGAAACCTGCATGCTTATTCGCTGTTAAAACGGTGTAACGCTATTTGACAATTAGATATAAGAGTTCGTTTACAAGAGCAGTATTATCTCGGTAGGGGTCACCCTAAGCACTGAAACCGTCCGAAATCTACCGAAATCGGCCGAAATCTACCGACTCGGGAATAAGAGGGAAACTGCTTAGTAACGGCAGAGCATAAGCTCTAATCCAAATAAATAATAACCCCCACCCCAACACATTGACATGTATGTATTAGTTGCAAGTGACATATTAAGGTTTTAATTGAAGTTTTACCAGGTATATTGATGTTGGTAAGGGTCCCTGGACGTTTCGAGCGGGGCCCAGTTCGAGTGAGCACCTAAACGAGCAGGGGTTACGCGAGCGTGGTAAACATAAGCTCTTTGAATCGTCGATGGTTGTTGGCAGAGAATATAAGTTTTTTTTCTGAGGCACTATAGATCGATGTAATAATTGCTTAAAAACACTTCAAAGTTAACATATTCACTTCTAAGTTTCACTTCATTCAATAAGAATGCGTACTATCTATGTTTTTGAGCACTTACTCGTAATTTCTTATTTTTCTCAAATAACATTTTCATACTACGTGATTTCGGTTACTTGCAGACTTGGTTCAGATACGTGATGACACTTGTAGTTAAAGGCGTCACATGTGCGGCCATGAGAAAAAAATTGAATAAGAATATCATCAACAGAAACGATATCAAGATATTTAAAATTCGATTATAAACTCGGTTATCTTATGAGATAAGGCAACACAATAGATAGTTATAGTTAGGAAGTTTAAGCCTCCGTTTCCGAGCAGAACGATATCACAGAGGAAAGAGCAAGGGACATATAGTATGTGGAGAGAAACGGGGAGCCCATGCACGAAGGTGTTCCACAC